>QPKB01000004.1:47685433-47818739 GCA_003546025.1 Camphora micrantha | reverse complement strand
AGAAAGTGTGCTTTCTTTGTCGGCCGGTTGGCGATTTCGAGGCATCTAATGATCATCCAATGATTTCGGCGGTGAATCCGTGATGTTGACGAAGATCGACGGATTTCATACACGAAAAATCAGATTTTGGAAAAATCACAAGGGCCAATCAACTCGAAACGCGAAAAGTACCCGAAAAAAGGGGTTTCTGGCGACTTTTGGGTCGCCGGAAATTCCATGGTCGCCGGCGACCATGCACCCATGGTCGCAGGCGACCATGGGCCGGCGACCATGGGCTTTGGGCCCATTGAATGGTCGCCGTTCGGTCGCCTTTTCTTCGCCGTTTTTCGATCTTTTTTCATTCTTTTTTCTTCTGATTTTTTCCTGACATTTCCCCTCATTTATTGGCCTGATTCTCTTGAAGAAAACCCGACGAGAAGCCACACAAATCGGAGCACAAAGTTTCCTATTTTTCTGGAAAGCCGAAGACTTTGTTGTGCGGTTTTGCCGATTTTTTGTCAAGCATTGAAACTAGGCCAAACGATGTCGGAATGACCTGAAATTCGACGTGGAGCTTCTTGAGCAGTAGATAGGACCAACCATAGGCTTTGGTTTGAGTTTTGAAGCCGTTCGGGGTCCCGCAAATGCTTGTCTTAATTTCGCCATGAGAGAAATGCCGAGCTTTGACTTGTGGTCAACCGATGTCCGATTGACCTGAAATTTGACAGGGAGCCTCCTGAGTGGTAAGTAAGACCAACCATGGGCTTTGGTTTGAGTTTTGAAGCCTTTTGGGGTCCCGCAAATGCTCGCCTTGATTTCTCCTCGAGGTAAATGCCGAGCTTTGAAACTAGGCGAAACGATGTCCGTTTGACCTAAAACTTGACAGGGGACCTATTGGAGTCATTTTGAGATGATCCATTAGCTCCAATTTGGATGCCATGATTCCGGGGTGCTCCGCTGCCGGTAGGCCTGTTTTTGCTTCCCGAGAGTTGATGAAGGGTCAAACGTCGTCCGTTTGACTTGAAATTTGGCATGGGGCCTTTTGGAGGTATTCTGAGACCATCCGTAGGCTCTGATCGAAGTTTTGAAGTCTTCGACACTGTCGCTGCCGGGAGCTCCTGCCTGACTGTCGGAGGAGTGAAGTTAGGCCAAATGATGTCGAAATGGCCCGAAACTTCATGTGTACCCTTCTTTTGGCTGCTTTGAAGGATCTTGTAGTTTTTGTTTGATTCTGACAAGATCTGGTGCTTGAAGTGGCGCCTTCCTATTTATGGCAGGATGTGGCTCCATGTAGCTTTTGGTGTTGAAGGGACATAGTGACATTTTTGGTGTCAACAAATGCCCCCTCAAGGTACAGCGACGAGGTGTGCAGCTCTGGCAGTCGGTGTGCCTCAAAGAGAATTTGAAGGAGATCTTCTTGCTTGACCAAGAGTCTTGAGCGTTTTTCTTTTGATGGAGTTGCTTTTTTGAGCTTCCAAGGGATTTCGCGGTAATGAGAGGGGTCATGTACCGTCTTAAGGCAAGGATTTGAAATGACATTTGGATATGGGTTTTTGGTTTTGCGTTTTCCCTTTTAACCTTGTGAACCTAAAGGCTTTATGTGGCACATTAGGCGGTTAAGAAGGTTTTTGGTTTTTGACCTTGTGACCTAACAGGCTGTATGTGGCGAGTTAGGGGGTCGGGATTTTGGTTTTTTGGTTTCGGCCTTGTGACCTAACAAGCTGTATGTGGCAAGTTAGGGGACCATGGTTTGGTTTTTGGTCACTCTTTGGGACAATTTTGGGTCCATTGGAGTGGTTTGGTTTTTTGTGGAATGTCAATTTCAAGATTGTGGCTTGATTTGGTACATGGGGTTGGATGGTTTGGGTTTCTTTTGGAAGCCCATGAAGCTTGAAATTTTTTGTATGGTCCAATCAACTCAAGAGAGGCATGGAACCATTTTTGTATGCTCTTGGTAAGAGAAATTTTGACTAAAAGCCACTTTTAGTGCCTAGGTGGTCAAACCTGACTCATATGGGCTAACCCATGGGACCTTAAGCTTTTAAAAATGGCTTAGATCTCATTTGGTGTCATTTTGTAAAGAATATCTAAAAATATCCCTTTTGTGTAGAGAATATCTAAAAATATCCTTACTTGGAGAGAATCTCTCAAGTTTCCTTGATTTTGGGAGAGATTTTCTCAAAGTATCTTTCTTTGGGAGAAAGTTTCTCAAATCCCCTTTCTTTTTGGAGAGAATTTCTCAAGAATCTCCTCTTTAGGAGAGAATATCTCAATCTCCCTTTCTTTTAGGAAGTTTGCTAATTTTTAGCACTTACCTCCTTACTTTTCTCCTCCTTTCCTCTTTTGGTTTGCCTTTTCTATAAAAGCAATGGAGATGGGTTTTCTTCCTCTTGTTGCTTTCTCTTTGCAAAAACCTTCAGGAGTGCTCCAAGATAAAGAATTTCTCAAGGATCTTCAAGTTTCTTCTTCTTCTTCTCCATGGCTTCAAGTAGGTCTTCTTTTTCCAAGAAAAAAACCCATGTAGATGTAGGAAAGTTTCCTTTTCTTCTTTTTTTTTCTTCTCTTTTTTTTTCTTCTTTTTTTTTTCACGTGTTTTCTTTTTCTCTTTTTTTTTCTGTTTTTTTTTTTCACGTGCTTTCTTTGTTTTTTTTTCCACGTGCTTTCTTCTTTTTTTTTTTTGTGCACGTTCTGCTTTTTTTTCTTTTTTTTCTATTTCTTCCCCTTTTTTTTTTTTTTTGGTGCTGTACGGACAGGTCCGTACGGACCTGGCCGTACAGCCACGTGGCCGTGGGCCACGTCCCATGGGCCAGCCCCTTTATCTCTCTCTTTTTTTTTTTTTGAAGAGGGTTTTTTTTTTTTCTTTTTTTTTGCTCTCACCATGATATGAGGTTTATGCAATTCAAGATGATCATGCATTTTTTCTTCTCTTTTTTTTTTTTTTAATGCATCAAGATAAAAGGCTAGAATTTCTAGGTCAAGTCAACATGAAATTTGACTTAGACGAAGTTTGATTGGTTTTGACCAAATTGGGTTGGAATTGGTCAAACTTTTGTCAAAGTTTTCCTAGCATCTAATGCATGATAGTTTTATGCATGATTTTTGGTAAATGGAATTGGGAGCATGTTGATGCATACCTCGAATTTTCTTGCAAGTCTTTGGATTTTTGGAGCTTGCAGCAATGTTGAGCCCACTTCTCCAGTCTCGCAGAATTTCGAGGAGCTTTGCAAGTTTTGGAATTTTGAGCTCGCAGCAATGTTGAGCTCTTTTTTGATCTTGCGGAGATTTGAGAAGAAAGGCTTGATCTCACAGCAATGTTTGAATTCAAGTCTTCTTCGAGATCCCTTCATTGATTATGAGCTTGCAGCAATGTTGAGCTCATCTTCAAGCTTCCTTTCTTTTTCGGGGTGCCTCCCTTTTCTTCGAAATTGCCCCGGAACCATGCCAAAATTTTGCTAGGATTTTATTTTTTAGCAAAATTCTGTCATTTGGTGTTTGATTTCTTCCTTTCTGACTTCTGCAGGTGGTTCCTCCAGAACGAACAAGGGTAAGGGCCTTGTTACTGATGCACCTCGATAAGGAGATCAACGAGACTAGGCAGCGTCTCGAGTTGTTGGAAGAACAGACTGCTGCTAAATGGGCTGCTGTTCTTGAAGCTCGTGCCAGAGAAAGCACTCTGATCCGTCAGGTTGAAGAGGTTGACGGGAATCTCCGAAGAAAGACTCAGGAGCATGAGCGATGGCAACTTCTTTGGGAGGAATTCCCTCGTGTTGAAGATGGATCGCGGTTTTCTGCCGCATTTTATGGCAGCATCTTGAAGAAGCGTGGCCTGGAAGCTTTGGAGGCTGAGGCCAAAAGTCTGCTCGAGGACCTTAGTCTTTGGTTGAAGACTATGATGGACTGAGCTTTTGACAAACTTTCTTCTTTCATTTTTTTTTGGTACCTCCATGTATAAATATTTTGGCACTCTATTTTTTTTGTATCCCCTTGTTCTACTTAAATTCTTTTTTGTTGAAAATAAGCAAAAGTTGGATGGGAATGTTTGTTTGAAAATCTTGATCAAAAGTTTATCATTTTGTGAAAATCTTTTGTCAAAGGTGTTGTTTTGGCATGAAAGCCAGATTTTGTGGCACAAAGCCTGGTTTTTTATGGCTTGAAAGCCGAAAATTTTGAAGTGGCATGAAAGCCGATTTTGGTGGCGTGAAAGCCAAATTTTGGTGGCGTGAAAGCCGATGTGGCATGGAAGCCGATTTTTGGCATGAGAGCCGATTTTTTGTTTTTGGCGTAAAAGCCGGATTTTGGCATGAGAGCCGAATTTTTTGTTTTTGGCGTAAAAGCCGGATTTTGGCATGAGAGCCGATTTTTTTGTTTTTGGCGTAAAAGCCTGATTTTTGGCATGAGAGCCGATTTTTTGTTTTTGGCGTAAAAGCAGGATTTTTTGAAAACCAAGTTTTGTTTTGTTGGCATGAGAGCCAGATTTTGTTTTGATTTTTGGCGTGAAAGCCGATTTTTGGCGTGGAAGCCGAGTTTTTTGGCGTAAAAGCTGAGTTTTTGGCGTAAAAGCCAGATTTTTGGCGTAAAAGTCAGGTTTTTGGTTTTCAAAAATGCAAGTATCGACTAAGAGTCGCCTCCCTGCTGAATGGTATTGCAAGTATCGATGGAATGTCGCCTCCTTGCTCATTCGGTTGCGAGTATCGATGGAATGTCGCTTCCTCGCGAAGTTGGGTGCAAGTATCGACTAAGCGTCGCTTCCCTGCTTTTTCTTCAAAAATTTTGTTTTGCGGGTATCGATGGAATGTCGCCTCCCCACGATTTTTGAAATTTGAGGTTTTTTCGAACCTTTGTTTTTCTTTTGAAATTTGGGTTGTGGATATCAACTGGAATGTTGCGTCTCCACGATTTTTTTGAAATTTTGCAAGTATCAACTTGGTGTTGCTTCCTTGCGATTTTGAGGTTTTGGAAGTATCGAATAGGGTTCGCATCCTTCCAATGGGTTTTTGCGAGTATCGACTTGACATCGCTTTCCCGATTTTTGTTTTTAGACACGAGGGTCGTAAATTTTGACCTAAAACCATTTTTGGCGGTAAAAGGCAAGGCGGGCTAGGGTGGAAATCCCTAAGTCCTGATTTTTGTTTTAAACCAAGAATTTTGGGTTCAAGGATTGAAAATTTTGGTTAAGTTTGGGAAGAGGCTCCTAAACTTAGATTTTTGGATTTTTCTTTTGAACAATGAAACGATGAAAGTAAGCATTGTTTTGAAAGTTCAACGTAAAGGTGAAAATTCCAAAAGGAGTGGGTTTGACGAGCAAGTACCTGGAAATAGGCTTTGGCCTTGCAGGCGTCGCTCTGACCCAGTGGAGGAAGTCTTCAAGGGTAGTACCGCTTCAAGAACTTGCCGTTGATGGGCAGCATACATCTATCACCTTCCATGTTTAGAAGTGCGTATGCGCCATTGGAGAAGACTTGGTCGATGACGAAGGGTCCCTCCCATTTTGGTTCAAATTTGCCTTTGGATTTGTGAGCGAAAACCATCGGCCTTTTTACCGCAAGAACCAAGTCACCCTTTTTGTGGGCGCGTTGCCTGACCTTTTTGTCGAAAGATCCAGCCATGCGTGCTTGGTAAAGCTCAATGCTTTGGAGTGCTTCGAGCCGTCTCTCATCGAGATTGTCCAGCTCTTGGAGTCTTAATTTGACATTGCTTTCTTGCGTCATGTCATTTTGTAGAGATACCCTTAAGGAAGGAATTTGTACCTCTAAAGGGACAACAGCTTCGCATCCATAGACCAAGGAGAATGGCGTGCTATGGGTTGGTCCTCGAACGGTGGTTCGGTAGGCCCACAAAGCTTCGGATAGTTTGTCGACCCAGTCCCTTTTGTGGCTAGAGACCATTTTCTTGAGAATTTTGCAGAGTGTCTTGTTGAAGGCCTCTGCCAGTCCATTCGCCGCCGGATTGTACGGAGTTGAAGGACAACTTTGGATTTTGTATTTGTCGCAGAACCTGTAGAATCTGTGATCACGGAATTGTGGTCAGTTATCATGGACGAACCTTTTAGGTATGTCGAAGCGACAAATGATGTTGGTGCGCAAGAACTGAAGGACTGATGAGGTCTTCATTTCATTGAGCGCAAAAGCTTCTGACCACTTGGAGAAATAATCTGTAGCGGCGAAGATGAAACGATGACCTTTGCTTGACGGAGGGGAGACAGGACCTATGATGTCCATACCCCAGGCTTCGAAAGGCCATGAAATTGCTGTAGGATGTAGCCATTCTGGAGGCATGTGGACATAGTCTCCATGAACTTGGCATTGTTGGCAGCGTTTAGCAAATTGCATTGCGTCAGCTACCATGGTAGGCCAATAATAACCTAACCTTTTTATCTGATCGTAGAGCTTTGGACCAGCCTGATGAGCTCCACAAAGACCAGCATGCACCTCTTCGAGAGTTTCTTTAGCTTCTTGTTGTGATAAGCAGCGTAGAAGTACTCCATTGTAGGATTTTCTGTAGAGCATCTTTGAAGGAATGTCCAGATGAAAGTTTGGGGTTCGTCTTGGAACACTTACTCGTTCTTTTGGATCTTCAGGCAGGATTCCGAATATAATATAATCAATGAACGGATCCCTCCAGTCGCCGATCGGAGGTCTGAGGATGGAGATCCGACTTCCAACCAGTTGGTGGCATTCAGCAACTGCTTGGTGTGTATTGAGGGGAGGGAGAATCCTTCTCTCACACACTGTAACTTGCATGTGTTCTCCTTCTTGGACCGCCATAGAGGCGGCGAGTCCAGCCAGGGCATCTGCACGGATGTTTTCGCCTCTACGAATGTGGGTGATATGACAGATGTCAAATTTTTGCCGAAGTGATTGCGCCTTGTTGTAGTAAGGCAGCAGATCAGGCTTCCTGATTTCAAATTTCTGATTCATCTGGTTGACGATCAGTTGAGAATCCCCGAAGGCTTCTAGCACTGTGATGCCAGATTCGAGGGCGAGTTCCAATCCTACAATCAGGGCTTGGTACTCAGCTGCATTGTTTGAACATGGTTCCAGTAGCGAGAAGGCGTGTGGAATCATGTATTTGTCGGGACTAACAAAGAGGATGCCAATCCCTGATATTTGATTTCCTTTTTCACTTGTCCTGGTTGCACCGTCGAAGTACATATCCCAGGAAGCATTTGATAAGGGAGCCTCCACGTTGTAGACTGACTCGTCTGGGAGATCATCCTTGAGTGGAGAATCTTCAGGCAACGGATGCTCTGCAAGAAAGTCTGCCAGAGCTTGACCTTTGATTGCTTTTTTGTGGTACATACCTAATATCAAATTGTGACAGGAGGATAGACCATTTTTGCCAGTCGGGCATTGAGGGAACCTGCTTTTGTGACAAGGACCTTCAGGAGATTGATCCTCGAGATCAGGTATACTGTGTTGGACAGCAGATAGTGACGTAGCTTTTGTACAGCAAACATCACTGCAAGACATTCTTTTTCGACTGGAGAGTAGCGATGCTCTGCACCTACCAGCATGCGGCTGAGATAGTATAGAGCAGCTTCTTTTCCCTCATGATTTCCTTGTGCAAGTAGAGCTCCCAAAGAGTGGTCGAGGGCTCTTGTGTACAAGATAAATGGTTTTCCAGTTGTGGGGGCAGCCAGTACTGGAGGTTTGGTCAGGTATGACTTGATGTCTTGGAACGCAGTTTCGCATTCAGCATCCCAGACAAAGTCCACGCCCTTTTTCATTAGGCGGGAGAATGGACGGCATTTCCCTGACAGGTTGGAGATGAACCGTCGAATGTATGCCAATCTTCCTTGAAGCCCTTTTAACTGTCTCAGGGTTTTTGGGGATGGCATTTCTAGGATAGCCTTGACTTTGATAGGGTCAAGCTCTATTCCCGCTTTCCGAACTACGAATCCGAGGAACTTACCCGATGATACACCGAAGAAGCATTTTAGGGGATTCATTCGCAGTTTGTGCCTGCGTAGTCGGAGGAAGACTTCTCGAAGATCTTTGAGATGGTCTTCTTTCCTTTTGCTTTTGACGGCGAGGTCATCAACGTAGCATTCGACCGTCTTATGCTGCATATCTTGGAATATCTTCATCATAGCCCTCTGATATGTCGCACCAGCGTTTTTCAGACCAAATGGCATTACAGTGTAACAATACACGCCAAATGGGGTCCGAAATGATGTGTGTCTTTCATCTTCAGGATGCATTTTTATCTGATTGTACCCAGAGAAACCATCCATGAATGTCATCCGCTCGAATCCACAGGTGTTGTCGATCATCACCTCCGGTATGGGGAGCGGAAATTCATCTTTAGGACATGCATTGTTCAGGTCTCTATAATCAAATACAGACCCTAATCTGCCCATTTTTCTTTGTCACTGGGACGATGTTGGCCAACCATTCAGGATGCTGTTCCTCGCGGATGAAGCCAACGTTTTTGAGTTTCTGAACTTCTTGTTCAATTTTGTCCATTATGTCAGGACGAAATCTTCTTTGGCCTTGTTTGACAGGCTTGATATCTTTTTGTAGATTGAGTTTGTGAACTGCTATTTTGGGGTCTAAACCAGGCATTTCAGCGTAAGACCATGCAAAACAATCAACAAACTCACGAAGAAAAGCGATATACTCGGGTAACTCATCATCCTTTATATTCTTGCTTATGAATACAGGACGTGGGCTATCTGGCGTTCCCAAGTCTATCTTTTGAACAGAATCTTCTGTTGGAAGACTTGAAGGTGGTTCCTCCATAATATTTTCGGAGGCTTCCAACTCAACAAGACCTTCCGGAGTTTCAAAGGTATTTCTCAGACCAAGGCTATGCTTCTGACCATGGGTCTTCTTGATCGGCACTCTTCTCAAGACTCGCTATGAGATGGTTCCAATCACCTGTTGAAACTGGATCGAAGTATGGCACTTCTTTTGGAGATGATGGTTCTTCTGGACCAGAAGACTGTGCATCTGTATCATCGGACAATTCCTCTTCATCATCAGAGAAATCGTACCAATTGGAGGAGCTTCCTGGATCCTTGACGGGTAACTCTTCAAAAGAGATATCCAGGGAGATGAATCTCTTCACAGACACGAGATGTTGAGGCTTCGTCGGCCAGACGACTTTGTAGCCTTTGGGTCAACTGTCTCATGGGAGCATCAGGGTCGTAGCCCAGTCCGTATGAAGACTTTTTTTATATGACGATAGAGTTTCCAATCCTTCTGCTGGCCTTTTGTCAGGGTGGGCTCCAATGGTATGAGAATACCGCGGCCACCTCCCAAGCCGATTGGATTTCGAGCGTCATAGCCCATTTTCTTCATGATAGCTTGCGCCATTGGACTATACAAGGATAGTTGTGGCATACCTTCGTTTTGGAAAGGCTCAAAGGAAGAGTTTGATGAAGAAGCCGCCGACCTGTGGAAAAAGATCGGCTTTTCTTCTGGTGAGGTTGTCGGAACAATGAAGGAAGCTGATGCTGGATCGTCTATGCCAGCAGGTGCCTCCAATGGAGTGAGAGCAGGTTGAGCTTGCTGAGTATCAGCTTGGCTTGACGACGTGTCGTCTTCTGTCTCTGAATCCGAATCTGTGTCTTGCATAATAGACACAAAGGAGATGACAAACTTGCCCCCAGGCTTTTGTTTGGTCTTCTTTGCCTTGGTAGTGATCGCCAGTGGCTTTGAAGACTTGAGGGAGACAACAAAAGGAGATTGGTTGCCCTCCTCGGTTTTGCCAGATGGTTGATTTTCTTACGGTGATTGCTGAGGAGCCTTGCCTTTATCTTTCTGAAGACTTTCGGCAAAGGATGCTATTTCTTTCTCCTTTTCTTCGTTTTCATCTTTGTACATCTGCGAGTCTGCAAAATGGACTTCTTTGCCTTTGAAAGGCTTTTTGTCCGCAAATACCCGATGTACCAAGCCGTCGTCGCCAACAAACTTGATGCACTGATGAAGAGTTGAAGGAATAACACCACTCTTGTGTATCCAGGGGCGTCCGAGAAGGATGTTGTAGCATGAGGGGTCTTTATTGCATATACAGTGACTTCAGAGATAAGATCACCGATTTGCAACTTGAACCTAATCTTGCTGATGGGCTTCTGAGCGCTTCCATCGTATCCAAAGATAAACACGGATGTGTGACTCAGCTTGCTAGGTGGGATGCCCAGCTCTTCGAGTGCCGAAACAGAGATGAGGTTGAGGGCAGAACCCGGATCGATCTGTACTCTGTGTACCGGCATCTCTTTGATGTACCCTGTAAAGTATAAGGGCCGGTTGTGCTTTGTTTCGCCTAGTAGGAGGTCTTCCTTAGTGAAGGCGATAGTTGCACTTGCTGCTTTTTGAACTAAGAGGCAATCATTGCAAGATCCCTCAGTCTTCTTCTTTTCTCCTTTTGAGGAGATATTTGATTTTTTAATCCTATAGTCCATTTCAATTTGTAGGACTTGTGGGGCATGCTTGTCGACATCCACATTCAGTCTTTGCAGTTCTGAAATGAGACTATCACGAGTTTGGGGAGACATTCGTAATAAGTCAAGGATGTGCAGACGTACAGGTAAGCCATTTGGATGATCCATTAGCTCCAATTTGGATGCCATGATTCCGGGGTGCTCTGCCGTTGGTAGGCCTGTTTTTGCTTCCCGAGAGTTGATGAAGGGTCAAACGTCGTCCGTTTGACTTGAAATTTGGCAGGGGGCCTTTTGGAGGTATTTTGAGACCATCCGTAGGCTCTGATCGAAATTTTGAAGTCTTCAATACTGTCGCTGCCGGGAGCTCCTGTCTGGCTGTCGGAGGAGTGAAGTTAGGCTAACTGATGTTGAAATGGCCCGAAACTTCATGTGTACCCCTCTTTTGTCTGCTTTGAAGGATCTTGCAGTTTTTGTTTGATTCTGACAAGATCTGGTGCTTGAAGTGACGCCGTCCTATTTATGGCAGGATGTGGCTCCATGTAGCTTTTGGTGTTGAAGGGACATAGCGACATTTTTGGTGTCAACAAGGTCCAATTTAAAACTTTTTGACTGAAATATAATCAATGTTAAAAATTTGCGAAAGTATAAAGAGTAAAGCGGAAGCATAAGGTATCATAGAGATATATCAAGTGTAGCAAGGCTGAAGTCCAGCCTAAATCTCAATGTATAATTAAGAACATGTTCTAAAAACATATCAGACTAACTCCCTGCTCACCACAAAAGACACTCAACCCAAAAAAAAGATAACACTCAAACCCCCGGTACAAGCGCTCCATCCTCCAGCTCAACCCCCTGGTCGGCTGGTCCCCATCCATAGTCTCCGGCTATGGGCGCCTCGACGAACGCGTCGTCCTCATAATCGGGGTCAACACCTAAGCACCAAGAATGGGTCAGATCCAAGGATCTGGCAAATTACAGTATACAAATAACATAGGATGTATGCATCAAAAGAGTAGAGACAGTAATAAGATCAATAAGAGTATCCAAGGTACAAATGCTACGCAATTTGAGCAAGATAAACATTTAGAATCAGGAGAATAAAAAGTCAATCTATCTACACAACGTGGCACATTCACACAAGCTGGATAGCGCGGGATATTATACCGCGGCCCTCCCATACTGAACACAGTCGCGGTGGGGAAATCTCACCAGTGCTGGGGATAACTAACCCCGCAAATCACTCATCAATCTCAAACACTCATCACTCAAGAGACCGGACCCGGTATCACACCGTCCGTCTAAAACATAGCTCATCATGATAGCCCACTCAACACTCATAAACAGCTCCTACCAGTGATGATCAGTCAACAGGTTGAGCTTAGAACAACTGAGTGAATGTTCGTGCTGACTCAAGAAACCAAAGTACAGGTCTGTGTCTGTCTAGGCTTGCCTTGCGCGAGCAAGGTTCTGACAAATCCCTAAGAGGTCCAAGTACCAATCATTGGGTCCATACTAAGGCCCACAAAACCATAGCCTTAGTCTAAATAATCCAGCAGAGATCACCAATCTCAATCCGATATCAAACAATCCATACTCATACGAAATGAGTTACAAGTCTAATCACAATCACCTCTCCATCTAGGGTTCACCCATATAACATAGGCCATATGAGGGCCCGCCTAGACACAAACACGGGTCAAACTCCTCCAAACTATGTCATCAGGTCACCTCTAGGAAGTCCTAAGTTCGGGTCCTTCATTTTTCATTTAATTAACAAGTATAAAACAATGACAAGGACATAAGAGTGACATTAATATAATAAGTGGAATAATTTCCAAGAAATTGAATCAAACGAACATCAAGGGTCCAATCCTAAGTAATGGCCCACGTTCAGGTCCAGGTCCATCTCAGTTAATTGGATCCATAAATGAAGTTTTAGATGCCAAGTATACTGTATTTGGTGCTCCTAAAGTTACGGGCATCTTCGACAATATTTAAGGATCGAATTAACGTCAAATTTAAATCTTAGACCCTACTTAGTGGCCCCACGAGTCAAGGTTGAGCCACACCATTGACTCGTGCTTGGCACATTAATGGAGTCTCTTTTGGATGGTCAATGGGTCCTACCAAAATAATTACCCTCTATAAATAATCTAAGAATCTAATCTGGGTTCATAGAAATAACCAAGGCTTTATTCTAACTTTTAGAAATTAATGGGGCCAAGTAATTATTTTAAAAGTAACATATTGATTCCCTTTTCAAAATAATTCAAGAATCTAACTAAATTAATAATATAACTAAGGTCTTTGTCCAAATTTTCTAGAAACTAAAAGGAGTAATGTGTACACTAATTAGTTATTCTAAATTATGTAGCATAAGTGATAGCCACACCCTCCCATACACCCTCAGACCACATGACCTACCAATTCCCTAAAGTTGTGTCACATGGAGTGCCCACACTTTCTCATACTCTCACAAGCCACCAGACCACAACCCATCTCTTCTTTCTCACTTCGCCACTGTAACGTTCTGCAACAGAACGTTTCCAGCAGCAGCTCCTCGTCTGGGATATGACACAGCAGACGGCAGAAATCGTGGGCCCCATTGAATCAGGCCCAGATCAGACTTTATCATCATGGTCGCCCAGGGCCCTACTACAAGATGTATGGTCCAGATTACAATCAATCACTCAGTGGGCCCCGCCATGGTCTGATATTCAAAAATAAAAACCCTCTTTGTGAATGACGCCCAGTAAAGTATAGATCTAAGATGTGGGACCAGATGAAACCCGATCCCCACGGGTCCACCACCATCAGGTTCGCCCTGGGGTTCACTATCAGATGTGGGGACCCGATCTACAATCGGATCATCCAGTGGGTCCCGCAATCATCTGCTACCAAAACTGATTTATTTTCCCATTAAACACGTCATCTGCTGATCAAGATGATGGATAGTGGGCCAGGGGTGTCCACTCCCTATGGGACCAGCACCTCTAGGGTCGCCTGTGGGTCCCCCTTCGGATCCACGGATCGGATTGACCATCGGGTGGCCCACCTGGGTCCCGGCCTCAGCACAAGAGATCAAACCCTCACCGTTCCATTCCTATGAACGTATTACAACTATAACAACAACATGCTACTGTCACTGTTACAAGTAATTTCCCTTAATGTGATGGGTACATTTAGTGGAATTTCACTCAAACAATCTATCACATCCACTATTGATCCATTAACCTTTCAATTAAGCAACAATTCATTCGTTAATGGCCAAAAATCATAAAATCAAGCTCAAAAGGTAGATCTACTCATTTCTAGCATAATTGAAATGAAAATATAGAATCAATAATAGAAATCATGCATTCTATGCTAGGTGAGTATATTGTACTTGCCTCAAATCCGGATTGCAAGGGAAAATAACAATAAGACTCAATCCAAGCTATCCAAACCTTGAGTTGTAGTAGAAGAAGAGATTGGTAAGAGAGAAGAAGAATTAGGGTTTTGGGGAATTAGGGTTTTAGCTAAGGTTTTGTGAAATAAAAGGTAAATGAGGGATAAATGAGAGTGAAATTAGGGTTCATTTCCCAATGCAATAGTGTAGTTTATATAGGCTAGGGTTTTTGGGACAATTACCAAAAAGGCCTTTTTGATTGCATAGGAATGTGGATAAGGACATGGGCATTTAGGTCCTTTGGTAGAGGTTCTAGAATATTCTCAAGTGTGGAAAACCCCCCTTACAAACACCTATTTACTAGTAAGGGCCTCAATTTCTAAAACCCTACAAAAATTATAAAAAAACACTCTATAAATCTATAAAATATACAATAGGCCTAAATCCTATAAAATAGGCTAAAACTTAGGAAAATATTTATCTACCCTTGATAACCCCTATTAATTAATACAATTATGTTATATTCCTGTAATTAATAATACTCAATTTCAAAAATGAGGGCCCACCAAGGGCGGGGCCTCACATATTCTCAAGCTTCCATCCTTCTTCTTCACAAATAAAACCGGTGCTCCCCAAGGTGAAACACTTGGCCTAATGAAACCCTTGCTCAACAATTCTTGCAACTGAAGTTTCAATTCACCCAATTCTGTTGGAGCCATCCTATAAGGTGCAATGGAGATCGGAGTTGTCCCTGGAAGAAGCTCGATAGTGAACTCAACTTCCCTAATTGGTGGCAACCCCGGGATTTCTTCTGGAAAAACATCCGGAAATTCGCACACAACGGGAATTCCCTCCACCCCTTGGGACTGTTTATCCTCCGTGATAAACGCTACAAAAGCTTCACATCCACTATGAATCAATCTGTTTGCCTTAAGCAGTGAAATAAACCCTGCTCTAGACGGTTTCCTGTTCCCCTGAAGCATCAATCCTGCTTGTTCTCCTTGCAATCTGAATGTTATAGTTTTGCTAAAACAATCCATGGTGGCATGATATGCTTCTAACTAATCCATGCCTAAAATAATGTGAAAATCATGCATGTCTAGAACAATAAGATTGGCTGGTAAATTAACATCTCCTAACAGAACTAGACAACTAGGGAAATAGGTTCTACACTCCACCTGTTTACCTACTGGTGTTGTAACAATTAAGATGTAATCCAGTTGGCTATGTGGTGCATCAATTAGCTTGACAAACATAGGAGATATAAAAGAGTGTGTTGATCCAGGATCAAATAAAATCTGTGCTTCTACTCCACAAACAAGAAGTTTACCTTCTACCACGTTTCCTGCAGCTTCAGCATCTGCACGAATGAGGTTAAATAAACGTCCTTGCTGCTGTGGTCTGTTCTATGCCTGATTCTGTCTGCCTTGGACATTCCTATTCTGCTGAGGAGGACGAAGATTCTGATTCTGCTGTGGTCTTGCTTGCTGCTGCTGCTGAGGTGGCCTAACTTGATTCTGAATTGGTGTCTGATTCTGAGGAGCTGCTTGCCTCTGCTGCTGGTTCCTGTTTGGTTGATTCTAAAGTTGTGGGCAATCTCTAATTGCATGGTTCATTGCCCCACATTTGAAGCAACCACCTGTGGCTTTGCGACATTCATGAGTTTGATGGTTCTTGCCACAGTGAGCACAACCTTGGCTCACTTGATTCTGCTCCTGCTTTGGTTTCTTGTTGTGGTGTTGTTGCCTCTGATTCTGCTGCTGATAATGTTGTTTCCTGTCTTGTATGATCATATTGTTTATGTCTTCAAACTTGTATGCCCGCTTGACAGCTTCATCATAGGTAGCCGGTGGAACTACCCCAATAGTATCTCTCATGATGATGGGATTCAATCCCTCCAAGAATTTGTTGATCTTCTTATGTTCTGTGTCAATCAGTTCAGTGGCATATCTAGCTAGCCTCTCAAATTTGATGACATATTCTAGCACTGTCATGTTACCCTGCTTGAGTTGCTGGAACTCAATAGCCTTCTGCCTCTTGATATGGGAAGGAATGTACTTGTCTTGGAATTGAGTCTTGAAAGCTGCCCATGCTTCTTCATTGGCCATAGCCATATAAGGTTCCTTGACTGTCTGCCTCCACTGATCTGCAAGCCCATAGAACAAAGAGGCTATGAGGTTTACTTTCTGCCTCCCCGTACAAGTAAAGACATTAAAAATCTTCTCGGTGTTTGCCAACCAATCATCTGCTACTAATAGATTCTCATGGCCTGAAAACTCCTTAGGTGCCCTCTTCCTGAACCTCTCAAACAATAGATTAGGGTCATGCTCCCTATTGTTGATGACAATGTTAGTAGCTACAGGTTGAGCTTCATGCCTATTTTGGAGAACCTCCAAAAGTTGTCTCTGAACTTGAGCCATTTCTTCATCCTTCTTGGCCATCTGCTCTTGAAATTTAGCTTGTGTTTCATTGGCTTGCCTCTGTTGTTCTAACATTGCTTGCATAAGTTCCTGAAATTGATTAGTTGTGGGTGTCACATTTGGATCGGTCGCATTCTGATTACTACCCGAGGCATTGTTGGGAGGAGCTTTTCTAGGAGGCATTGCTGTAAAATAAAGAGTTAGTACACAATAATCATGGTCAAATGGTTTCCTAGACGTCGAACTAAGCAATTCTAACGAACTCACGAACCCTCGCCACGATCCTAAGATCTTTCTAGTTTCTTTTTAAGTGCCTAAAACAAGTCCCGCTCTGATACCAGTCCTGTCGCTACCCCGGACCGAGACCCGGGCCCCGCGACGGTGGTTGACGAGGTAAGATGATTAAATCTCCCACAGGTTCCCGCGGTGAGGGTTCCGAGGACACTGGAAACCAACTCACATGATCAAATAGGCGGAAGCGTGTAGCAAATCACATCATAATAAATCATAACAGAATATGAACATAAATGTCATCGAGACTAAAATATCAGAAAGGAGATATAACAAGGCATTCCCATAATAGTTCAAGTTACAAAGTTAACAAAGTGTGTTAAGTTGTTACAATCCCAAAATAAGAGGCCAACAAAGGCCAATACAATACCAAAAGTAATTAAAGCCCAAAAAGTGATAATTCGAACTCATGACCCGTCCCAACGTCTAGATGACGTCGTTGGGTTGCCACTCGCGAGCTGGGATAGGCTCAACAGCCTCCTCCGGGCACTCCTCCTCAAGGGGATAACCTCCCGCACCTGGACACCAAAACACAAGCATCAAACACAACGGTTTGGCAGGTAATCAATTTAGGCCTGAACATGAATAAGGATGTTTAATCGAAAACATGTAAAAACAATTTATTAAACCAATAATGAATAATTGTCTAAGGTACATTTCAAAATTAATGACAAACGAGCATGCTTACATAATATATCATGAATCGTAATTTCACAAAGAGCCCATCCTTTCTCTATCATATATAATGAAAAGAGTAAGCACGCACAACAAGCACGATATACATTATATAACACGACACGATTCCCACAAATACGGGATTCCGGCCGCTGAACCGGACACGCACGATGTGTAATAAATACACGACTAATCTGCAGATAGTTCACATGTTTAAGGACCCCCAGACAGTGGATCAGACTGAAAGGGCAGTCCAAGCTCTGTGGTGTTCACTTGAGTTCATGAATGCACAAAACACGTGAAACACGATTCAAACACATCGAAGATAAGAGGGAAATCACTTGTCACAACATGACAAGGCACGGCTAGCAAAATGCATAATATATATGCTCACAACTTAAGAAGTGATCCCCACTTGTTACTTGAAACAAATCTTCGAACGAGCTTAAAACTTTGAATTCAAAGTGAGTACACGATATTACTTGTCGTATCAAAACAAAATTCAAAACACGATAACTTCATCAAGTAGATGCTAAGACTATTCAATGACCCTTGTGTGATTGGGACTCCGTTATAAAATACAAGAATTGGTGTCCCCTAAGTTAGTGCATATCATGGAGTTCCAATTACAAAATGTCAGGTTAAAGTCCATAACATAGCCTAGTTTTCCAATCTTTAAAAGTGTAGAATTGAGATAAAATTCCAAAACTGGGATTTGACAGGTCGCTCGAGCGGTCTGGACAGTTTGCTCGAGCGATCGAGGTGCTGTCTCGAAACTGGCCAAACAACAGGCAGTTCGCTCGAGCGAACCAAGGGTCGCTCGAGCGGACAACCCTCTGTCTGCGCTCGGGCCAGGCAGTGGCCTGGTCGCTCGAGCGAACAGGCTTCTGCCTGTGCTCGTGCTAGGCAGTGGCCTGGTCGCTTGAGCGAACCCAGAGGTCGCTCGAGCGAACAGGCTTCTGCCTGTGCTCGCTGAGTGCAGAAACTGCACTCCTCATACATGATTCACAAGCCCATTCTTTCCTCCATCTTACACTCAAACCACCAGAAATCCCTTTAGCCTCCATGCTCTCCAAAGGGTCAAATCCACATTACAAAAACCTTCATTCCATTATCATGATCATTCCAATCCCATTCTCATCATAACAAATCCAAATTTCAAAAGGGTAAGGCCTAATTACAACAATGAAATCTGAAAGTTTGGAAAGTAATTAGCATGCTTGCAAATACTTGAGTAAAATCACAACATGGAAATCTAACAAAACATAACATTAATACCAAATGACAAATCATATGGAATTTCAAGAAAAATAGTGAAATCCATAAACACACATTCACAATAACTTATAGAGATTACTTGCCTTAGTCCAAATGCTAACAAAATCACCTCCAAGCACTCTTACCAAAGAGTTAAGCTAAAAGCTACAAAACCCATGAAAACCAATCAAAAACTCACCCAAAAATGCAAACAAGAAACCCATTTCGAAATGGGTGTTGAAAGTTAGAAAAACAGGATCCTTAAGAGTCAAAAGAACTCCATTGAAGAGATGGGTTGGAGCTCTTACCTAGAAGTGTCCAAACAAGAAGTGAGGAAGGAAATGGAGAGCTTTCCCAACTAGAAACTTCAAGAAAATGGCATCAATGGAAAGCTTGAGGTGAGAGGAAGAAGATGATGGTTTTAGAATTCCATTTGGAGGTCTCTAGCACAAGCATTCAAGAGAAGAAAATGAAGAGAGAAGAGGGTTTTCTCAGCCCTAGTCCAGAAAATTACAGAGATTGGGAGACATGGAGAAAGAGAGAAGGTAAATGGGTTTAAGTGCTTGCAAGTGGGACCCATAAGAGAACATTCTTGTATCAAGGAAAACGTGACCTTGTGGGCCTCGGATGAAGTCGATGAAGAAGGATAAAATGATCATTGAAAAATCTAGTTTCCAAAAAGTATATATTTGACATGGTTTTGAGATCTCGAAAATTGTGTCCAGATTTGAGTGTGAAAAGACAATTTTACCCTTTGGCCAAAAATTAGAGTTTCCGGACTACAAACACAGACGGGCTAAACACGAAAGTTGTACATAATCATAAAACCATTCAAATAAAATGAAATTCACGATTAACACAAAACCAAACACGATCTTCCCACGCTTGCACGTACACCCAGGCCTTCTTGAGTGTGCCTAGTTAACACTAAACGTTCTCGAAACTCCCCAAAGCTATGATCAGGACTAAGACTAATCATACTCTAACCCACGGTAACTAAACCCGATTAGACTAAGCACACACTAAGAAAACACTATTGGGTTAATCATGGGTTGGGGTTTGACAGAGGGTCTTGAAATGAGTGGTTTTCTCTCAAAATGACATCAAGAAGAAGCTTTAGTGGAGAGGAAGAGAATGGTGATCTCCATTTTGATGTTGGTGCAAGTTTAGTGGGAGATTGAAATGAAGAGAGGAAGAAGAAGAGGAAAGCAAGAAAACCCTAGGCTAAGCTTTTTGTGCTGGAAATGGAGAATGAGGAAGAAGAATTCTTTATAAAGCAAGTGGGGAGTGGGCTCCACCACTTGAAATCTTGTAAGGCTAAAATCATGGCTTTCGGGGCTTCGAATGAATTCGACGAAGAAGAGGAAAGTGATCATCGAAATTTCTAGTTTCCAAAAAGTAATGTTTCGCGGGTTTCGGGAATATCAAACACTAGGGACAGATTTAGTGTAAAAAACACTGTTTTGCCCTTGAAGTTAGAAAAGTCAGGTTTCGGGATTTCGAACGGGGACGAGATCAACATGAATGTTGAAGAGATTTACAAGATAAGCAAAACGAGATTGAAACACAAATAAATGGAATCTCAAGGAATCCCCCAAGTAAAAGAAAAATCATAAAAGGAACCCCCAAAGGGCCCCACTAGTCACAAAGGCACTCAAAATTTTCCAAAGCTATAAAAGAGCTATTCTAATCCCAATTTAGTCAAAATACACTAATCACGCTTAAGACTAACACACAATTTAATTAACACTAATCAAGGTCACTCGAGTTGGGGTCTTATAGAAGGTTCCATATTTAATAAAAAACTGAGTAGACGGGTTGAAAAGCTGCGTCTAGGCCATGTTGAATAGGAGAAGAGAGGGCCTTGCCTTGGGGGGTGGCCCCCCAAGGGACTTCGATCACCTTGTGGTGTTTGTTGCAGCAGAGTTTTTTCAAAGTAGCAAAGCTTCTCAGCGAATTTTCTTCTTGAATTTTCTCTCTTGGATTCTGGATTTTTCCGATTGCTTTCTTCTTGGAATGACCCCCTTTTTATAGGCTTTTGGTAGCCATGGGGTGGTGTATGAGCATTGATGGCATTGATGCTCTAAGATGAGGAGGAGTTACAAGTTTTTAATTTCATGATTTTGTAACTCATTTTTCTTGGCTTTTGATTGGCCGATGGAGAATGATGGGCATTTAATCGCCTTTAATCTCCATGATGAGAGGAGTTTCATGGTTTTAATGCCATCATTGCTTTGATTTGTAACTCCCATTTACTTGATTTGGATTAGGCCGTCCAAAATAATGGGTTAATGACCGCATTAAATTGTCATAAAATTAGTCAATTAATAGCATTAAGTGGTCGCCGGGGTAGTTGAAGAGTCACGGGCCGTGCCGCGTCTTTTGGGATTCTTCCTGCGATGATCGCCGATGGATTCACATGTTGTTTGATGTTGAATGGCGATGCAACTTCAGACATTAATTGATACTAGCGGGCCAGTAACATCTGTCCTGTCGATTTCTCGATCGATCGGGCATAAAGCGCACTTTCTTGGTTAGCCGATTGGCGATCTTGGAGCAATCAATGATGATTTCATGCTTTTGACGGCAGATCCGAAATGTTGGTGAAGATTGACGGATTGCGAGCTTCAAAAATCAAAATTTTGGGATATCACAGGGGTCGGAAATCTTGAAACACGAAGAGGGACCAAAAAATGGTCAATCGGCGAAAATCCGGCGACCTAGATTTCCAGGGTCGTCGGCGACCATGGCAGAGTTTTTCCCTTTTGGTCGTCGTTTTTCGGTCGTTTCTCCGATTTTTCGATTCCTTCTCTTTTATATATATATTAACATTTTTGTACATATTTTGGCACAATTTTCTTGCAAAAAACTTGAAGAGAAGCCTTGCATATCAGAGAGCAAAGTTTTTTATTTTTCAGGGGAAAGCCACAGACTTTGTCGCGTAGAGTTGCCGATTTGCCGTTAGAAGCCAAACTAGGTCAAACGATGTCGGAATGATTTAAAATTTGAGGTGAAGCCTTCTGAGCAGTAGACAAGACCAACCATAGGCTTTTTTTTTTTTTTTTTTTTTTTTTTGAGTTTTGGAGCCATGTGAGGTTCTATCGCCAGTGGACTTGATTTTGTTGCGAGGGAGATGCCGTGCTTTGATTTGTGGTGAACCGATATCCGATTGACCTGAGATTTGATGGGGAGCTTATTGGAGTCATTTTGAGACAATTCATTAGCTCCAATTTGGATGTCATGGTCCCGGGAAGCTTCGCCGCCGGGAGGCTTGATTTTGTTTCCGAGAGTCAAAGTCGGGTCAAACGTCATCGGAATGACCTAAAATTTGACGTGTAGCCCTTTAGAAGCATGTTGAAGCCACTCATGTGCTCTGTTTGATGAGTGATGACTTCGGTGGTTCTCGCCACCGAGATGCTTGATTTTACTGCTCGAGAGTTGATGGAGGGTCAAACGTTGTCGATTTGACTTGAAATTTGACACGGAGCCTTTTGGAGGCATTTTGGGACCATCCATAGGCTCTGATCAAAGTTTTAATGTCTTCGACGCTGTCGCCGCCAGGGGAGCCTGTTCAGCTGCCGGAGGAGTGAATTAGGCCAAATGGTGCGGGAATGGCCCGAGACTTCATGTATACTATTCTTTTGACTATTTTGAAGGATCTTGCAGTTTTTGTTTGATTCTGAAAAGATTTGATGCTTGATACAACATTGTCTGTTTGTAGTAGGATGCGACTCCATGTGGCTTTTTTATGTTGAGAATGCGTGAAGAGACAAAGTGACATTTTTGGTGTCAACACTCTCAGCCTTCTCGATCCTACTCCGAAAATGCAGATCGGCATTTTCGGAATGGATCCATCCTCAAAGTGTAGTTCTAATGTTTCCGGAGCTCGGTTCGACCGAATATGGAGTGAACCGTGCAGAATTTTTGATTTTTTTTTATAGATTTTCCTTTTCTATAGGCTTGATATTTATCTTTTGAATGAAGAAAATTCTTTTGACTATTAATTATTGTCTATTTTATGTGATCAAATTGCAAAGTTAAAATTTTTTTTCTTCATTTTTTATAATTGAATATATGGAAAAGATATATTTGTATCCATTAGTTAATTATTTATAAACCTACAAGAACTATGTTGTATAGGCACTCCGGAAGCACTCCAAACATATATTTATTTTAAAATTTAGCGTTTCGGCGCTTCCGCCCCGGCCCTCACCCCCGCTTTGTGCTCTGGCCAAGGGCGTGTTTAGCATCGTTCTAGCAGGATGTTCCCATGAGATAAGGTTGTGGAAAACATGTTTCGTATGTGTAAATCACTGTTCTGGATTTTAATCTCACAGGAATGAATCTCAAAATCTTATCCTGCTGGCATAAGAAAGTGGGAATGAAAAAGCTTTATTTTTTTTAAGAAACAACCTGTTTCTTACTTATCTCTTGTCTTTTCAAGAATGTCATTTAAATACTCTAAATCATCTCGCTTATCCTAAAGGTAGGCCCCACGTTCACAATCTCAAAGAAGATAGCCCCACTTTGTAATTCATAAAAAAGGGTCACGTGGTTACAATCACAAAAGGTGGGCCCATATTATAATTCTATAATGGCGGGACCGCATTAAAAATCCTATGAATGTGGGCTATATCTTCTAATTTATAAAGGTGGGCATCACGTTATAATTTCTAAAGATGAGTCACATGCCTACAATCATAGAAAAGGTAGGCCCACTTTATAATTCTTTAAGGTGGGTCATATGGTCACAATCAGAAAATGTGAAACCACATTGTAAATCCTATGAATGTGGGCCCACATTGTGAATCCTATGAATATGGCCTCATGTTTAAATTTCTAAAGGTGGGTATCGCATTGTAAATTTTTAAAAGTGGGTCCCGTGTTCATAATTACAAAAAGGATGGCCCCCACATTATAATTCCTATTAGGTGGGCCCACATTGTAAATCCTATGAATTTGCTGTCCCAATGTTCAAATTTCTAAATGTAGGCACCACTTTGTAATTTCTAAAGGTGGGTCATGTATCCACAATCACAAAAAATGTGGCTCCACTTTGTCATTCATAAATGTGGTTCACATGATCACAACCACAAAAGGTGGACCAACATTATAAATCCTATGAATATGGGCCCCATATTCTAATTTCTAAAGGTCGGTCACATATTTACATTCACAAAAGGTGGCCCCATATTATAATTCCTATAAAAGTGGGCCCATATTGTAAACCTATGAAAATGGGTTCCATATTTTAATTTTTTTAAGGTGGGTACCGCATTATAATTACTATAGGTGGGTCTCATGTACGATAATAATAAAGCGGCACAAACAATAAAAAGGTGGGTCTCAAATTGTAAATCATACGTCTTCTCATTAGATCAAAACTTTTATAATGTTACCAAACAAGTTGCGTACAGCATATTCTCAGTAGAGTAATTTAGTAATTTAATATAATTATGCCAAACAAGTTTTGCAGAGTATAGTCTCAGCACAATATGATCTCAGCACAACCTGATCTGAGTACAAAATTGAGAACAACACAAGAACGATGCCAAACGACCCCTTAGGTTCGTCCTAGGTATTGGTCCAGGTCCTTTTGAGATAAATGGAGATTGTTCCTCCATGGATCAACATACCCTGTTCTTGCTTGCTCTGTGTGTAAATGATTTGCAGAGTCCAAGAAATTTTGGCCAAATGCACTGATGTGTGGGGAGTCCAAACCAACCCAAGCCCGGCCTGTGTCTGCTACATTTTGGCTCTATCTTCAGGCACATGATCTGCAACTGGTTCTGATTTTCTAGCCCAACTGTTAAAAATTCTCGGTGGCTGGGCCTTTATATATCCTTGAAGGCCTAGTCCAACACATTTAACGCAATAAGCTATAAGATCTTGCAAATGGGCTGAGTTTGAACCTGATACGAGGCCCATCACTTGGATCCAGGCCTGAATTTTAGAGCCCACTTGTGAGCATGAAATTGAATTTTTAAAAATTCTATTGCTAAAAGCAGTTAAAATTGCAGAAACAAAGGTTAAGGTCCATGAGTGGCCATCAAATCATCCCCCCTTGATGGAGAATTAATTGAAGTGTGATGGAAATGAATTTTAAGCCATCACCCCTCATAAACAGAATTATGGTCATTACATAGTCTCTCCTTTAATAGGGAATGAATTGAGGAGTGATGAGAAATGAATTCTTAGCCATTACCGTAATAAATAGAATCCCAAGAAGGTGAGGTCCAATCTATTATCTTTACTTTATATTACTCACTTGTCACCTTGTGATAATTCTTTATTGGACCCATTTCACTTTGAATTCTTATAAATTCAATTCTACGCAACCAAACAGACCAAACCACTCTATTAATCTCCTTGAATTAAGAGAGTTTCTCTTAGGGGAACTCCAAATTCCCAAACTATTGCCCGCAAAATTTCCAAATGCTCAATTACAATCCAACATTTGGATAGCATGATTTGGACAACTTCAAAGGCTAAAAGTGATTATCTAAAAGGTCAAAAAAAAATAATAAAAAATGGGCATTCCAATAATTAAGCAGGAGTTCTAAATGGTTTTCGTGTTGACTATTGTCAAATTTTACTCTAATATGAGGTTAGGCACAACGGCGGAGCTAGGATTTTCCTTTAGAGGCGTCAAGGATGATCAACCAATAAAATAGTGGTGTCAAACCCCAACCCAGGATTACCCAATAGTGTTTGCTTAGTGTGTGCTTAGTCTTGATTGAGTTTAGTTATCGTGGGTTAGAATGTGATTAGTTTTAGTCATGGTTATAGTTTTGGGGAGTTCGAGAACGTTTAGTGTTTACTAGGCTCACTCAGGAAGGCCTGGGTGTACGTGTAAGCGTGGGAAGATTGTGTTTGGTTTGGTGTTAATCGTGATTTTATCTCATTTGATTGGTTTTATGATTATGTGCAACTTTCGTGTTTAGCCCATTTGTGTTTGAAGCACAGAAACTCAAGTTTTGGCCAAAAGGGTAAAATAGCATTTTCACACTCAAATCTGGACACGATTTTCGAGATCCCAAAACCATGTCAAAAATATACTTTTTGGAAACTAGATATTTCAAGGATCGTTTTATCCTTCTTCGTCAATTTCATTTGAGGCCCACAAGACCATGTTTTGACTCATGCAAGATTGGCATTAAAGGGGACCCACTTGTCTAGCACTTAAGCTCTTTTCCCCTCTTTCTCTCCTCATTCTATAAAAAAATCCTGCAACTTTTCTTAACCTAGGGCTGAAAACCCTCTTTTTCCCCTCTTCTTCTCTTCATGAATGCAAGAGCTATAAGTCTCCAAATGAAATTCTAAAACCACCATCTTCTTCCTCTCAAGACAAGCTTTCCATCTATACCATTTTCTTGAAGTTTCCTTGTGAGAAAGATCTCCATTGTCTTCTTCATTTCTTGTTTGGGCACTTCTAGGTAAGATCTTCAACCCATCTCTTTAATGGAGTTTCTTCTATTCCTAAAGATCATGTTTTTCTAACTTGTAGCACCTATTTCGAAATTGGTTGCTTGGTTGTGTTTTTGGGTGAGTTTTTGAATGGATTTCATGGGTCTTTTGTAGTTCTTGGCTTGGACTTTTGATTAGGAGTGCTTGAAGAAGAATCTTGTTTTCATTGACTAAGGCAAGTGATCTATTTAAGTTGTTGTGCATGTGTGTTCATGGATTTGTTATTTGGTACAAATGTCTTACTTATTTAGGTTTTCATGTTGTGTTCTTACATTGGAAAATGCAAGCATGTTTAATAGCTTCCCAAACTTTCAGATTTCATATCTTTTAATCAAGTCTTGCTTTTGTTGAAGTTTGGATTTGTTTTGATAAGAAAGGGTTTCAAGGGTTTTGAAATGGGTTGCTATGTTAATAATTTTGTTAAGTATGAAATGAATGCCCCAATGTGAGCCTTGATAACATGTTACATTCATGTATTTAGTTTGCTAATTAGGGTGGAAAGATTGTAGAAAGGGAAGGAAAGAAAGGAAGGAAAGAAGGACCAGTGCACTGCAGAAATCAGAACTAGGTTCTGATTTCCGCAGTTCACGCGGTCGACCGGCCAAGGGGCGCGGTCGACCGGGGACACAGGATTTGGTCCCAGTTGGATGACCTGCTGCACTGCGGGAATGACTGTTCCTGCAGTTCACGCGGTCGACCGGCCAGGGGCGCGGTCGACCGGCGACACAGGGTCAGGTTCTCTGGAACCTGACCAAAACACTATTCACTGAATTTAAGTTACAACTTTGAGTCGACCAGGACTTGGCCGGTCGACCGGGCTCACAGTGTACGCGGTCGACCGGCCAAGGGCCAGGTAGACCGGGCACATTGAAATTTCCCTGTTTAAGCAAATTTTTGCCCATTTGCTTTTTCTTTTAAAATTTGAAAACTAGGCTATATTAAGGACTTTAAATAGACATTGTGTGAATGGAACTCAATGCTATGTACTAACTTCGGGGACACCAATCCTTGTATTTTAAACATAGAGTTCCAATCAACCAATGGTCAATGAATAGCCTAAGTATGTACTTGATAAAATTATCGTGTTTTAAGCGTTGATTTAAGACCGCAAGTTACGTCGTGTACTCGTTTTGAAATCTAGTTTGCGAGCTCGTTCTAAGATGTGTTTCAAGTATTAAATGGGGATCACTTCTATAAGTTGTGAGCATATATATTATGCATTTTGCTAGTCGTGCCTCGTCTTGTCGTGACAAGTGATTTCCCCTTTTATTTTCGATATGTTTGAATCGTGTTTAGCGTGTTTTGTGCATTCATGAACTCAAGTGAACACCACAGAGCTTGGACTGCCCTTTCAGTCTGATCCACTGTCTGGGGGTCCTTAAACATGTGAACTAACTGCAGATTAGTAGTGTATTTATTACACATCGTGCGTGTCCGGTTCCGTGGCCGGAAATCCCATATTTGTGGGAATCGTGTCGTGCTATATTATGTATATTCGTGCTTGTCGTGCGTGCTTACTCTTTCCATTATAAATGGTAGAGAAATGATGGGCTCTTTGTGGATTTACGATTCATGATATATATGTTATGCATTCATGTTAGTTTGTCCTTGATTTAGAAAAGTGTTTCGTAAGTATTGTTTTACGTTCAGTAAAGTATTTCCTTATGTTCTCGATTAAACCTTGTTTTACATGCTTTCACTTAAAATGATTTCTTGCCAAACCGTCGTGTTTGATGCTTGTATGTTGGTGACCAGGTGCAGGAGGCTACCCCCTTGAGGAGGAGTGCCAGGAGGAGGCTGTTGGGCCTACCTTAGTATGTGAGTGGCAACCCGACGACGTCATGTAGACGTTTGGATGGGTCATGAGTCTCGATGGATCATTTCTTTGGGATTTTATATACTTTTGGAATTGTATTGGCCTTTGTTGGCCTCTTATTTTGGGAAGTGTAATAACTTAATATACTTTGTTAACTTTACAACTTGAAGTATTATGGGAATGCCTCGTTATGTTTTCATTCTGATATTTAGTCTTGATGACACTATGTCTATATTCTGTCATGACTTGTTAAGATGTGATTTGCCACGCGCTTCCGCATACTTGATCATGTGAGTTGGTTGTTCCATGTGTGTTTGTTTGGAACCCTCACCGCGGGAACCTGTGAGAGGTTTAACCATCTTTCAAATCTCACTTTAGCATCATCAACCTCCGCGGCCTCCTCGGTTTGGGGTCGCGACAAGTGGGGCCCACTTATGAAGAGTCTAAATCATCCAAAAAAAAAAATGTTCATTCCCTCATAATCTTCGTAAGATATCACATTAATAGTCAACAATTAGAATGATAACTTAAATACTTCGATAAAATCTTAAAAAGTATAAATAATTTATATAAATCAATTTGGTAGTGGGCCCATATAATTTTGCAGTGAAATTTCTTGCAAAAAAGAGGGCAATTGTTTTGTAGCCCATTAATCATTTTAAGGCCAACCGATGTTATCTATGTAGTAGAGATGAGAAAAACTGTAGAGAAAATAAAGAATGATAGAAAAGCTCTATGATAATGGGCCCACTTAAAACATCTAAATCATTTAAAAATGACCTCCTCATATAACCCTCATTATATTCCACTCAAAAGACAGGTAACTTTAAAACACTCTGATAAAATATTATAAATAGTTTAAGATTTTCATATAGATCAAAATGACGTTTGCCATGCATAGATCATATTCAGTTAGATTTTTTTTTCTAGTAAACTAGGGATTTCTTTTATGGTTAAGATGTTTTTTTCAAGTGGGCCCACTAATAAGAATTAGTCATATAGGATCCACATTCTAAGTCTATTTTCATTTATCCAAGCGGGTCCTACTGTAGAACTCATGTGAGGAAAATGGAAATACAGGAGAAGAAAGAGGAGTTTCATGAAATATATTTTCTCTATTTGGAATGTTGAACAATTAGCAGGCACGAAAATTTTTAAGAGAAAGATAAGGAATATGAATTGTGTTCTCTCACTGTATTGGAAGAAATCAAGACAAAAATGCCCTTATCACTTTTTAAAATTCTTTCTCACCTAAAAGAGGTAAAAATGTTGAGGAGGGGCAAAAAGGGCAAAATATGAAAATATCCTTATCAATTCCAAAAATTTCTCTTCTCAAATTAAAGAAACAAAAAAGTTGAGGACGAGGCAAGAGAAGCATTTATAAATGCTAAGTGGTTCGGATTCGTCAAATTTAAAAAAAAACACATTTAAATTCTAATAAAACAAAATAATATCTCAAAATGCTGAGAGGACAACCGTACTTAAAGGCACGTTTGTATAACACTTTTACGCAGAAAAATGGGCGATTTTCCATGTAAAATATATTTTTCATGAGTTTGGTGCAGAATAATCTTACGTATATGCTTTCCCGCCTCATCAGCATTTTCCTTATTAATGCTAGAAATGGGTTTCTTATGGGGGGTATGAGAAATTGATTTCTTCGGAAAACTTCTCCCTCTTTTTCTTACTCTTTTCCATTTCAATCCAAAACCCTATAACTCTTTTATTATTTATTTCTTAAATAAATTATTATTTAATGTTGAATAAATAATATACATGTTATGTTATTTTTCTTCAAAAACTTGTTTCATCAAATCAAAAGAAATTTTGATTTTCTATTAGGAATCCACAGTCGCGCACCAAATAATATTAGCACCAATTCAACAAGAAAAAAATTTGCACCAAAAATGAATTTCTAAATTTTGCGAAAATAATTTTTCGTGGTTTCCCTTTCTATAAAATTTACTGCGTGACAATTTCCTCGTTTCGCAAAAATGGCTTGTACACAAACATATCCTAATAATATTTGAAATTTCCAACATTACAAATTCTCATAAATTTTTTTTTATACCCAAGAAGTTCCTTATTTGATTAGATGAAAATTAACTAAGTACCAAAATCTCCCCCTAAAAATTGGTTCTTTCAATTCTTTCAAGCATACATGTCCAAACAATTCAAGAAAATAATAATAAAAAGCTTCCTCTCACTAATCAAAAACAAATTGACTTTGGTCAAACCTCACTCATCTCAAGTATACGGAACCCTCACTCCGTAATGCGTGGCAGCGTACGCATCATAAAAAACGTCTTCCACGAGACCAGCTGGCCTTGTCGGCGTAATACAAGCCACGACGATGACTTTAACTCCTTTGAACTTTGAAGCGACCGCTCTCTGACGTCACAACACTCAACACTCACTCACTTACCGCCTCTGCCCGTCTTCTTCTTTCTTCTTCTAAAACTGATTCGATCAAAACCGCTCTCCACTTCCGTTATATACACATATACTCTACTCCAGACATATAAAATAACCCCTCTCTCTCTCTCTCCCCTTCTCTCTCTCTTCTTGGTCGTATGTACGAAGAGATCTGGAGAGAGAAGCACTTGAAAAAAAGAAGTGGTGGAGAAGGGATCTCAAAGCTTTTGGAGTTGGCAGTAGCAAAACTAGAATGAAAAACGCGAAATCTCTGCTCTTTCTCTTGGAGAAGGAGAAGATCTGAGAAATGTAGAGAGAAAGATAGATGTATTCAAGGGATTTCAGAAGATCCTGAGGGTTTCGCAACCGTTTGCAGCTGAGATCTATGGAAATAGGGCAATTACACTGATTTTTTCCACTTGTAGAGAGGATCTGAGGCGTCGATCGATCAATGTTGCAGAGGAGTGGTAGAAGATGGAAGGATTCGAGCGTTTCATTAGGAGTCGATAGGAATTCAATCGAGAAAGCGGATTCTTTGATTTTGATCATAAGCAGGGTAAGAAGACAAGCATTTGGATTCTGGAGTTGCAGTAGCGAAAGTTAGGAGTGAAAAACGTGAAATTCTCGTCTTTTTTCTTTGGAAAAGGAGAAGATCCGGGGATATTCAAGCTGAGAGATGCATTCTAGGGATTTTACAAGATCCTGAGGTTTTGGAACCGTTTGCAGTGGAAATCGATGGAAATAGGGAAATTTTCAGTGGAAATTTCACTTGTAGAGAAGATCTGAGGGATCAATCGAGAAATGCTGCTGGAAAGCAGTAGAAGATTGTAGGATTGGAGCATTTTCACCAGGAATTCATAGAGAAAGCAGAGATTTTTTTATTTTTCTTCTTGAGCAGGATAAGAAGACGACACTCCTCTTGTTAGAGAGGATAAATGGTATAGAAAGAGTCTCACTAGATCGATAACGGGCTTATGGAATCAAGAATGGATAAATACGAAATCATGGAGCAGATCGGCCGTGGTGCATTTGGAGCAGCCATACTCGTCAATCACAAGATGGAGAGGAAGAAGTATGCTAGCCTTTTTTCCCCTTTTTAATGCTTTCTTCCATTGGATTTTTTTATGTTCAGTAGTTTTGAGTGATCTTTCAATTTCAGGTATGTTTTGAAGAAGATCAGACTTGCAAGGCAAACTGAGCGGTGTCGTAGATCTGCGCATCAGGAGGTAGGTCCGTTGAACAGTTACTTGTTTGTTGGTACTGGATTTCAATCCAAGTTGCAATCATTTGTGAATTGTGGCTGTAGATGGCTCTTATTGCTCGAATTCGACACCCTTTTATTCTCGAGTTCAAGGAAGCATGGGTTGAGAAGGTCTGAAACTTACATATCACCAAGTTCACATTTTAATTCCTTTTCCTATATGTGGTGTAATTTCTAATACATGTTCTCTAATTAAAAAAATAAAAAATAAACAGGGTTGCTTTGTTTGCATTGTCACTGGATACTGCGAAGGTGGAGACATGTGAGTGATATTGAACAATCTGCTTGCTATTGATGAGTTTTTAGGGTGTAATTTGAAATTAATCGCTTCTTAAATTTGACAGGACTGAGCTTATGAAAAAATCAAATGGGGCATTATTCCCTGAAGAGGTTTAAGTGATTTCCAAGTTTTATGTATGAATATTAATCCTAAGTTGTCAATTGATCATTGTCTTTACGAAATTCTCTTGTGTGCTCAGAAACTGTGCAAATGGTTCACACAACTACTATTGGCTGTGGAATATTTGCATTCAAACTTTGTCATGCATCGAGACCTCAAGGTTTGCTAGATGTAGGAACTGATACATTTGAATCGGTTTGGGTACTACCAGCTTTGAATGTGGGCTAATGATATTCTTTTATTTAACTATTTGGCAGTGTTCCAATATTTTTCTTACAAAGGATCAAGATGTTCGCCTTGGTAAGTGCTTGGTGATTGATCGTCCTAAAACAAGGTTTGCAAATATAAATTATATCTAGCTACCTTCTCTACTCGCGAGAGCAAAAAGATTTTAACCGAGTGTCGTATCCACTGGGACAAAAAAGCTAAGTTGTGCTAGTTCCTAAATTCCTAAACTAATCTTAATAGAAAACGAAGTGTGGATTTGCTGGGTTTGATTCCTAAATTAACAAATTAAAGACAAGTTTTGATTCAATCCAATAAAAGATCTCAGGATATGAATCCACTCTAACCTCATACAATGGCAAGTATAGATCTAGGATTTCACTATCAATGCTAAAAGGAGTTGTTCTGGTTACAAACCTTCAGAGTCAACAAATAAGGGATGTGGATGTAGATCGAGGCATAACATATCTCTATGGCATATATTATCCTAGATCTAACAACACATTCATTCAAGCATCGTTATATGACTAGTATTCGAATCTACAAGATTAAAATACCAAAAAGAGATATTGCATTAATAAATAAAATCCAATCTATGGATAACTTCATGTCATATAACCAAAAGCGTTCAAAGTAAAACCCTACAACCTATACATCACCAAAATACAATATTAGAGCTTCATCACAACCCTAAGATAGAGATTTAGTTACTCATGGAGAGAGGTTGACAAAGAATCTTTGACGAAATCCGCATTAATGCTCCTTCCAGAGCTCCCAAACCAGCCTCCGGATCTTCTCCCAAGATGTGAATACCTCAAAAACGAGTTTTGGCATCCTTTTTATATAATTTTTCGAAAAATCTCTTCAAATCGAGCTCAGAGGTGAACTTCACCCGGGCCCGGAGGTAGTAGCCTCTAGGTCTTCTTTGTGGCCAGGTGTCCGGACGCTTGGTCAATAGCCTTTGGTTCGTCATGATTTGTGTGGTTTCTTCCATTTTAGCTCTGAATTCTTCTTTTTCACCTTGAACACCTGCAAACATTAAAATAACATAAGGACTTATACTACCATTCCAAGGTGTAACAAAGTCATCATTGAGGGGCCTTAAATGTATATTTTATGCTCTCATCAGTGATCTTCCTTAGCTCCAAGATTTAATTATGTGATTTTTATGAATGATACAGGAAATCATATGATTTTATTAACCTTGATTCTCATCATATGTTTCTTGGTTGTATGTGCAGGAGACTTTGGACTTGCAAAGGCCCTTAAGGCAGATGATTTAACTTCTTCTGTAAGTTCGTTCCATTCGTGCATTCTATCTTTATCAGGTTTCCTTGTGGTTTGTGATTCTGAACTTCCCATATTCACAGTGAAGATTTTTGTTTAAGATAATAGATTTTTAAGAACTTTATTTGCTTTAGTTGTTAGGATTGAAAACAAGGGAAAGGAAAGGCGAAAGGAGGAGGAGAAAGAATAAACGAGAGAGAATTTTAGGGACAATGTGTAATACGTTCATTAGGGTTACACAAATTGTTTACCAAGTATCGCATGTGCACAAAATACCAAAACCCCTCTTAGTAGGAGTTAATGACATGCATACTGAGGGAAAAAAAATCATATTTTCTCAGACGATCCCCTTCCCCCGACGATCCCCTTCAAGTTGCATCATCATCATCATCATCAAAGCCTTGTCCCAAGTTCCGTGTTAGCTACATGAATTCTGTTTTTGCATTCAGATGTATCCTGAGCCAAATCCTGCACAAGTTCTACTTCTTCAAATCTACATTGAAATCCTTGACAGTATAGATGTTAATTATTTCCAACTATCTAACAATCAAACTTGGCTGATTCTTGGAAAGGTATTCTCACAAAAAGGCCTGTCTTGTGTTCCTTAGCTTGAACGTGGGGACTAAAAATCACCTTACAAGTTGCCACACCTCCAATGAAATGTAACCAACTTCTAAATTTTTGGTTTGCCTGTGGGAAATTGGATTAGTTGCTATATGTATTGAAACTATCAGAATATGTATGTCTACATATGTAATTATCTAGCAAAAGTGTTACTAAGAAAATTGTTAATAAATCCATGTATGAAAGCTTATGACTCTTTGTGCCTTTGGGAATTGGGGGAGAGAGAGGTATCTATATGAGCTTGCTAAGATAAAAAAAATGCAGAGTTTGAAGATTTAGGGTGCATTAAAGATGAAAATTAAAGGGTCTTGGTAACAAAAGTGGTAGTTAAAGATAGACAGGGATGTATTTTAGAGACCTATTAAATATAAAATATATGAGTGAAGTAATTTATGAGGGGGAACCAAATCAAGGTATAGTTAAAGAAATATCAATAGTAGAAGTCAACCTTTGCTAGAATGAAGAAAAGCAGAGGATTAGGACCGAATGGTATACCCTATAGACTCATGGATTTTAATGGATGAAAGTGCGATTGGTGGATTTTACCCAATTCTGCAAGAAAAGTTTGAATACAAGGAGAATGCTCAATGAAAATTTAAAAAACATCGTCCTTCCTACAAGAACAAAGGGATACTTAGAATTGTACAATACAAAGCTATTAAATTTATGAGTTATACAGTGAAACTATGAAAAGTCTCATAGAGGGACACCTATGATAGGAATCAAATACTTCATACAATGAGTTTGGGTTTATGCAAGGTATACTCTAGAATCCATTTTCCTATTAAGTCTACTCACAAAAAAGTTCAAAGAGAAAATCAAAATTTACATGTGGTTTGAAGGCATAAGATGGGGGTGTTTAGTTAGTTAATTTGGCAGATATCAAGGAGATAAAAGCATCAATAAATCATGATTATATCATAATTCAACATTATTGTAAATACAAAGTTTCAGAAATCGAGCATAGTCTCAAGTTGCATGATGGATGCAACATACGTAGAAAGAAAGAAATTTATGCTGCAATAATATGCTGCGATTAGCAGATTCATTTGGCATTCATGGGTTTAATGTTTGCTGCTTTCCTGTTGACAGTTGGAACTTTAAAAACTTTGATTTTTGGATCATTTGGGTGCAATCTGTATGGATTCATGATGAATCAAAATCTCATCATCATCATTGAAGCTTTGTCCCAACTTTCTTGGGGTCAGCTGCATGAATTCTGTTTCACTATTTCAGTCTATTATGAAGAATCAAAATCAATTTTCTGAAATTGATCATCAATAGAGTTTTGTCATACTAACTACTACAGTTATTGGCTTGTGCCTGAGTGATTACATCCTCTCTTTACAATGAGTTAGCAGGTTTAATACTTTAAGTCTATGTTTTATCTATATTAAAGTTTTTTTTTTTTTTTTTTTTTTTTTTTTTTTTTAATTATGAGATAATCAGATATTTGATTGGTATGGAGGCAGCCCCATTGTGGTTTTCTGTGTGATGTTACTAATTTGAAACACTAATTCCTCCATATTCTTTCCTTATTTCATAAAAGCATCTTAATTCATTAGATGTAGTATTTACTATAATTTGCAGTGGTGATATTTATTTCATAGGATTAATTGTAACCGCACAGTATTATTTTACTTTCCATGTCCAGGTTGTTGGAACTCCCAATTACATGTGTCCAGAACTTCTGGCTGATATTCCCTATGGTTTCAAGTCAGATATTTGGTCTCTAGGTATGGTGTCCTCATGGATTTTCATCTCTAGTGTGGGTTGCATATATTACTTTTGGTTTTGATTTTCACTTTTGTGAGCAGGGTGCTGTATGTATGAGATGGCAGCTCGTCGCCCTGCATTTAAAGCATTTGTAAGAATTCCATCTTTTTTTACATAATCTCTCTGTTTGAGATGTCATGCACTTTTACTTATCATGTCAAAGCACTAAGTGTAATCTATTAAAGCAAGTATTTTGTACTTTAATTGAAAATTAATGTACATTAAAGCATGGTGCGTGCGTTTGTGCTTGGGCATGTGTGAAATCATCTTAAAATTCTAAAAGTAAGGTAAATTCAATAAACCAAAAATCGGCCAAGTCATAGAGAAAACGGATTTGGTCCACTTGAGTCAAACCGATTTGGCCGAGTTTCATGAGACTCGTACATGAACTCAGTGGGACTGGGTCTGTCACTGATACTGGAATTACAACCATGCACCAGACATGTCTACAATCTTTGAACATGTAGAAGGTCCAAATCCATACACTCCTTGTACTTTCAGAAGCTCTAACCAGCGGTAGAGGTAGGGTTTTCGATTGAACTACCTCAACATTAAACTTTTCAAACCTGGTGGCTGTGGGACTTGTTCTAATGTGACCTTAAGCTTTTTTCCATTGATAATAGCCCATCCATTCTCTATCCAAATTTGTGGTGGGAGTACCCTTGAACTCGTATTCCTTGAAACCCAATTCTTCAACCAAGCTTATGTTTTCTTGGTGCTTGAAAAGTGATTCAGAACATTTGCCTTAAAATATAATTTTACTCCCCTGCTTCCAGACACCCTAAGCAAATGCAAGTGGTAACCCTTTTTTTTTTTCACAATATCTTGCTTTGTAACATAAAAGGGGCCAGATAACCTTGTTTCCATGAGGGATTGAGAAAAATCTAGTAGAATGCAGACGGCACACTTCAAAGTAGAATTTCCTTTTTAATAGGGCTACTAGGCAATGAATAAGGAATGATTGACAAATTCCTTGTTAGAGCAAGACATAAAGTGAATATTGGGAATGGATAGGTTCCTCTTATAAGAGTGATCATATTTACTCGTTTTATTCAGTGTAATGTTTTGCCCTTGCATCGAGAAATTCAAGTGTGCTGTAACTGATCTGTAACATTTGTATTGTGCACTTCATTGAGGCATGCACGATATGTTTCAATAATCAATATTTTGGTATTCTTGTGTAGCATTTGTGCTATATCCTTCATTAAAGCTTTGTTATACAAATGTGAAGAAAATTTTCCTGTATGCAACAATGAACTCATTAATAATTAACAATGTGTTATTAGACTGAAGTAGAAACTGGAGTAATGATAAATTACAATTGTAGATACTTTGACCAAGATGGAAGTTATGGCCTTGGCAGTCCCTTTTTCCTCTTGCACAACTAAGGATTCCAAACATTGTCATTCAATGTCATTCTAGTGTGTTACTCAGGTTCTTTTATCACTTGAAAAAATATATTTTGGCATTAGCTTTTATCCATTGAAATATAGTTCCTACATATATAGCATTTGCAACACATGCAAGTATGACATGTTTGACTTTCACACAAATTATCCGGTCCGAATTATCCTGTCCATGAATATGCTCCAGCCCAAAAATCTGAACCGTTCACTTATCATATATCGGATGGGAAACTGTTGCAAGTATGACATGTTTGACATTCACACAAATTATCCGGTCCAAGTTATCCTCTCCATGAATATACTCCAGCCCAAAAATCTGAACCGTTCACTTATCATATATCGGATGGGAAACTTGGAAATTAAATTCAATTCATTTGAATAGTTCATATTGAACATTCATGTGTGGTGCACTTGATGAGCATAATGTCTTGGTTTTGGACCAGTGCATGCCATGATGTGGGGCTTCAACTGATGATTGACCCTGATCTTGCGCAATTGTTCCTTGTGTGCTATGAATGTCTTGTTTTGACCTTCACATAAATAACTATTTTCAATCCTTGGGATTTTACTTATTTTGAAGTGCAATTATTTCATGGAAGTAAAAACCAGATGAAAAGTGTGAGAGATCGAGTATTCCTTTTCTAAGATTGTATTTTATTTGAAGTAAAACATCCAAATTACCTTAGTAAACTTGAGTCAGATTTTACTGTTGGGCTAGAAAGAAGGAACCACAGGCTTCGCATTTGACTTAATGCTACTGCATATTTGTAGGATAAATATTTACTGGACTCTTTAGTTATGAGCACTCTATTCATCTTGATTTCAGGATATGGCTGGACTTATTAGTAAGATAAATCGTTCCTCGATTGGGCCTTTGCCCGACTGTTATTCTGCTGCCTTGTAAGTACAACGGTTTCCCGATCTTTCTTGAAAACTTACATTTGACAGTTCTGGGAAAAGTCCTTTATTTTTATTTGTCATTTTCCTTTGCTGGATCTAGGCTGGATAATTGTGTTTCAATTGCCCTGTATTAAATGTTATGGATCCTAACTTATGGTACTGGTCAATGTGTCTGTAAGTGCCTAAATCTGCACGGACTTGCGTAAGTGGATGTGAAAATTCTCTTGGGAAAAATCGGATGTTGAAGCCTGAAAGAAGAGAAGGAAACTGCATTCAAAGACCCTGGTTACTCTCAGTGCAAGGTCTTCCGATGCCTAAGTTAGTTCCACAACTCAATGAAGGGAAGGAGGAAGAGGGAAGCAGAAGTTAGGATGTGTGTAAGCGTGAGCGTATGCGTACCTGTTCTGAATTAGTCCCTTGCATATATAGACTAAAAATCCTGTGATCTCATCCTGATTTTTCGATGATTGGATCTTATCGGGGGTGAATCCCGATCTGTCAGGGATTATTGACGTAATCACCGGATAAGAATAACTCCTTATCTTTATCCGGCGCTTGTCCTTATCTTTTAACACGTTCTGTAACATGAGACAGCTGTCATTGATTGTAAGTTGGTGCCTGTTTCGGTGGACCGAACTGAGGATGGTGCCAAGCATAACAGTAAGCTGGACGCCATTTGGCACTATTGCCGAGATGCGTTGTGCCGAGCTGGTACTGTTACCGAATTGGAATAATATCACATAGACCGGATCATATCGAGCTGGTACTTTTACCGAATCTAGGATGAACTCGGTACTGTAAGAATCTTCATTGGTGCTATTGCCGGGATGAGATGAAGCAGAGACCCAGTTGGTACTCTTACCGAAACTAAGGTAATCTCTGTATATCTAGTTTCCGAAAAGTATATGTTTGACATGGTTTTGAGATTCGAAAATTGTGTCCAGATTTGGGGGTGAAAAGACGATTTTACCCTTTGACCAAAAACTTGAGTTTCCGAGCTTCAAACGCAGACGGGCTAAACACAAAAGTTGTAATTAGTCATAAAACCATTTAAATGAAATGAAATTCACGATTAATACAAAACTCAACACGACGTTCCCATGCTTGCACGTACACCCAGGCCTTCCTGAGTATGTCTAGATAACATTAAATGTTCTGAAAACTCCCCAAAGCTATGTTCAGAACTGAGACTAATGGAATTCTAACCCACAGTAACTAAACCCGCTTAGGACTAAGCACACGCTAAGAAAACACTATTGGGTTAATCCTGGGTTGGGGTTTGACATCCTCCACCCCTTAGGATATTTGGTCCACCAAATAAATTAAACTTTTACCTTTGGTAACAAGTGTGGGTACTTTCTCTGAACTTGATCTCTCAACTCCCAGGTGGCTTCTTCTGGTTCATGATTTTCCCAGAGTACCTTGACCCAATGAATTGTCCGATTTCTCAGTTCTTGCTCCTTGGTATCAATGATCTTGGTCGGCTTTTCCACATACGAAGCATCTTCTTGAATCTCCAAAGGCTCGTGCTGTAGGATATGAGAAGGACTAGAAACATACTTCTTGAGCATGAAAACATGAAATACGTTGTGCACCCCAGAGAGTTCCGGCGGTAATGCAAGCCTATAAGCAACGTCCCCAATTTTGCTCAAAATCTCGTATGGACCAATAAATCTCCTTGACAATTTGCCCTTCTGTCCGAACCTCAGAGTCCCTCTGACGGGTGAAACCTTCAAGAACACTTTGTCACCCACTAGAAACTGCAATTATCTTCGGCGAGTGTCAGCATAACTCTTCTGTCTACTTCGGGCGACCTTCAAGCGTTCCTGATTCAATTTGACCTTGTCACTAGTTTCTCCAACTATAGTCGGTCTGTGAAAGTTACGTACACCAACTTCCTCCCAGCAAACTGGAGTTCTGCATCTTCTGCCATAGAGTGCCTCGAAAGGTGCCATACCAATGCTGGAATGGTAGCTATTATTGTAAGCAAACTCACAAAGTGGTAAGCACTCATCCCATTGGACTTTGAAATCTAACACACATGCACGCAACATGTCTTCAAGAGTCTGTATCGTCCGTTCTGACTGACCATCTGTCTGAGGATGATACGCTGTACTGAATTGGAGTTTGGTACCCATCGATTCAAGAAGGGTTTTCCAAAACCTCGAAACAAATTTGCTATCTCCATCCGAAGTGATGGAGACGGGTTGACCGTGTTTACTAACAATCTCATCAACAAATAATTTTGCAAGTGGTGCCATATGCATCATATTCCCTGTCTTCATTGGAATGAAGTGGGCAGACTTGGTGAGACGATCCACAATAATCCATATTGCATTATTCCCCTTAGTATTTGGCAAACCGGAGACGAAATCCATGGTGATTTGTTCCTATTTCCGCTCCAGAATCTCTAACGGTTGTAGCAAACCTGGGGGTTTCTGATGCTCTGCTTTGATCAACTAGCAAGTTAAACAACAAGATACAAAAGCTGCTATCTCTCTCTTCATGTTGTTCCACCAAAATCTATTCTTCAAGTGATAATTCTTGCATGTGTGAAAACATGGTCTTGCGGGCTTCAAATGAAGTTGACGAAGAAGGATAAAACGATTCTTGAAATATCTAGTTTCCGAAAAGTATATTTTTGACACGGTTTTGAGATTCGAAAATTGTGTCCAGATTTGGGGGTGAAAAGACGATTTTACCCTTTGACCAAAAACTTGAGTTTCCGAGCTTCAAACGCAGACGGGCTAAACACAAAAGTTGTAATTAGTCATAAAACCATTTAAATGAAATGAAATTCACGATTAATACAAAACTCAACACGACCTTCCCATACTTGCACGTACACCCGGGCCTTCCTGAGTGTGTCTAGATAACATTAAACGTTCTCAAAACTCCCCAAAGCTATGTTCAGAACTAAGACTATTGGAATTCTAACCCACGGTAACTAAACCTGCTTAGGACTAAGCACACGCTAAGAAAACACTATTGGGTTAATCCTGGGTTGGGGTTTGACAACAAGCTCAATAGGGATCTTGGAGTGAGGAGTCTTCTTAAAAAATAGTGTCAATGGAAAGCTCTTGAGATGGTGAGGAAGATGATGAAGTCCATTTCTTAAGAGATACAAGGTTGGTGGTGTATTGATGATGGAAAAGCAAGAGGGAGAAGAGATGCAAGGAAAAACCTTACGTTGGCTCTTGTTGTGCTGGAAAATGGAGAAGGAAAGAGATGGGTTCTCTTATATAGCAATTGCAAATGGGCTCCACCACTAGGAAACTTTGTGGGGTCAAAATCATGGCTTTCGGGACTTCAAATGAATTCGGCGAAGAAGGAAGAAATGATCGTCGAAATTTCTAGTTTCGAAAAAGCATATGTTTCGTGGATTTCAGGAATATCAAATATTGGGTACAGATTTTGTGAGACCCCGACCCGAGAGGCCCAGATTAGTGTTTTTGAGCTGTGTTTAGCTCTAAGTGTGTTTCGTGGTTTTTGGTTTAATTTGGATTTAAAACAGCTTTGTTATAGCGTTGAGATATTTTGAGTGTCTTGGTTTTAGTGTGGGGCCCTTTGGGGGTACCCTGTTTATGGCTTTTCGTGTACTTGAGGTTTTATCTTGGTTTTCTCGACTTGTATTTTATCCTGATTTACTTGTTTTGTTAATACCTTCAACTTTCATGTTGATCCCGTTCCCGTCCCGAACCCCGAAACTTGACTTTTCTAGCTTCAAGGGCAAAACAGTCTTTTCACACTAAATCTGTACCGGATTATTGTTATTCCCGAAACCCGTGAAACATATACTTTTTGGAAACTAGATATTTCGACGATCATTTCTTCCTTCTTCGTCGATTTCATCCGAAGTCCCGAAAACCGCTATTTCAGCCCTTCAAAGTTATTAAGTGGTGGAGCCCATCTTCATTGATTATAAAAGAAGACCCATCTCCCTCATTCTCTCTTTTTCCAGCACAAGAGAAGAACCTAGGGTTTGCTTGCCTCTTTTCTTCTTCTTCTTGCTTCTCCTTCATCAAGCATCTCCCAATCTTGCACCATCATCTCAAAAGATTGCATCACCTTCTTCTCCATTGCAAGGGCTCTCCATTAGTACCATTTTTGAAGAAATCTCATCTCCACAAGATCTTCATTTAGCTTCCTTTGCTCATTTGGAGAACCTATTGGTAAGATCTCTTCCTCATCTTCTAGATTCATGTTCATATGGTCCTTGAGAAGCTCCATTTGCATTATTAGGAGCTCTCTCTTCTTATTGCTTGTTTTGACCCATTTTAGGGTTTGTTTTAGGGCTTTTTGTAGAGACTTTGATCTTGACTTGCAAGTGTTATTAGAGCTGGTTTTTCCTTGATTAAAGACCCAAGGCAAGTGGATGTTTTGACCCTTTTATCTTTGAATGAGTCTTGATAAAAATGCATTATGATTTCATCATGTATTTTGTGGTATTAATGGCTTGATTAAACTTGAAAGAAATGCACATTTGAGGATCTTGATAGCTTGTTTTATCCATGTATTAGATTGCTAATCATATTTGAAAGAATGTAGAAAAGAAGGGAATAAATGGAAGAGACCACTGCACTGCTGTAACAGAACCTGGGTTCTGTTACGCAGTGTACGCGGTCGATCGGCCAAGAGGCGCGGTCGACCGGCGACACTGGGACAGACCCCCCTGCAGAGCAGCCTGCTGAACTGCGGGAGTCTCAGTTCTACAGCGCACGCGGTCGACCGGCCTAGGGCGCGGTCGACCGAGCCACAGTGCACGCGGTCGACCGGCCCAACTGGAAACATGCTGAAAAACTGACTTTTTACCCAATGCTAGATGGACTTTAAAGGGACTTTTGGCCCTTTGTTAGGTGAACTTTAAAGGGACCTTTGGCCCTTTGTTAGATGGACTTTCATCGGACTTTTGCCCCATGATTAGGTGGACCTTAAATGGACTTTTCGTCCTGTGATTAGATGAACTTTAAATGGAACTTAGTGACCCTTTTGTGGACCCGTTTGACTTCCTTTGAGGATGGTTGAACTGACATCACCACACGGTTAATCCGGTTGTATCGGTACTTAACCTAATTCAATCGTGAACGGAACGGAACGACGGGATATCCTTTCTTTTATCTAAACGCGAAATTGGTTTGTTTGGGTATCGCGAATCCGTTTTTCCTTTCGATGACTGAGTAGGTTGTAAGGTACTACTAGATTAACGTTGTGCTTAGGTTCCCCTCTCTATTAGGTTTTGTTATTTAAAATTTGATTAAGGTTTGAATACCTAAAGTGCATAAAGAGCCCGGAATGTCCCTAAACTCAAGGAGTACCAAGTAATCATTACAATCGACATACGGGGTCCTTATTCACTTGATTTATATTGAACCCGATAATAGCCTGAATTTCTCGAATTATGATTTGTCTTGAACCCGATAATAGCCCGAATTTCTCGAATTATGATTTGTCTTGAATCCCGATAATAGCCCGAATTTCTCGAATATTGACTTAGCATTCCTGAAAGCATTGAAAGTGTATTTTTAGCATTCTTGCTAGCCCGTTTATACATGCCCGAATGAAATGAAATTAGTGCTTTTGAGCACCCCGTCCCGCCCGTTTATTTAAGTGCATTGCATATGATTTGTACATGTCTCGTTTTACATGATTTGACCTATGAGTCGGCACCACTAAGCTTGGCTTTCCTTGCCGGTTTGATCCACCGACTTGGAGACCCCTTCCCGTCCCGCCAGCTGCAGTTTGGATCCCGCTACCCGGTTATTACCGTGGTCTTGTCCCGATGCCGCAGATTGCTACTGTGGTCCCCGATGCCTGGCTCGCTACCGTGGTCATGTCCCGTATTGTATTATATTATGTATATGTTACTTGTGTTGCATCTCCTCACTTCGGTGACTGAGACAACACCCCGATATGCTCATGTCACTTCGGTGATAGAGGACTTAGCTTTGTGTGGTTGCCATCTTGCTCGTTTCCCGTTTCCTTGGATACCGTACATGTTTTATATTGCATATGTATTTGGATATATGATTTTCTCGTTTTATGAAACTATTGTTTTGACAGGTTTTAAATGTTTTACAAGGTATTTTCCTTATTGTTACGTCTTTTCTTCCGTTTGCCAAACCGTCGTGTTTGACCCACTATTTTGGTACTCAGGTTCAGTTTCCCGCCCCGAGCTGAGAGTTGTGGCTGTGGAGCCATGAGTGCAGGTTGTCTTGTCGGCTATGTCCTGTAGACATTGGGCTTGACATCGGAGATACGTCACATTTGGGTAGAGGATATTAGTTTGTTATTGTTCGGCTTTTATTAGCCTTTCTTGGGATTGTAATTAATGCACTTTGTTACTTGTAACTTGAACATAATGGAAATGTAATATCCTGTTACCGTCAGCTCTGTATTTTATCTATGTTGGTTTATTCCAGTCTGATATGGTTCACAAAATGATGGCTTTATGCTAGGGGTTCTATGCGACGCGGAATCCGATGATGTTCACGGACTCCGGGTCGCATTACCACAAAAGCTTCCGCAGAAATATTCAGATAGTGATGTGATTTGATTTATGGATCCTCACACACGCGGATCTTGGGAGAATTATAATCATTCCCCCTCACGCTCCCCGGACCTCTTCTCAGGATCCCGGTCCGGGGGCGTGACAGATTTGGTGTAAAAAGATTGTTTTGCCCTCAATGCAATGGAAGTAGGGTTTTGGGATTCGGGACGGGAACGAGATCAACATGAAAGTTGTAGAGATTAACAAGATTAGTAAAACGAGATAAAAACACAAATCCAAATAATCTCGAATAATCCCCCAAGTAAACGCAAAGTCATAATGGGAACCCCCAAAAGGTCCCACTAATCACAAAGGGACTCAAAATTCCCCAAAGCTATAACAAAGTTATTCTAAACTCAAACTAAACCAAAACACACTAAACACACTTAGAGCTAACTCACGACTTAATCAACACTAATCGAGGTCACTCGGGTCGGGGTCTTATATGATTGGGACAGGATTCTCTTCATTTCGGAATTTCTGTGGAATTTCGGTCAGCTAGCGGTTAGCCGCTGATGGGTTCAGCGGCTAGCCGTTGGCTAACCGCGAGGCTGACCGCGGATTTCTGGGAAGAAATCATGCTCTCGGGAAAAGTAACCGTGACAGCACGGTTAGCTGGCGGTTAGCCGTTGTCTAACCGTGAGGCTGACTGCAGGTTTTGGGCGAAGATGTGCTCTCTGGAAAGCTGACCGCAATGGTTCGGTCGGATGGCGGTTAGCCGCCCGGTGATCGGCGGCTAGCTGACAGATGATCGCTAGCTGACCGCTAGGTGCGGAAATACCCCACTGTTTCCAAATTTGAGCCAATTTCTCCTTCAAACCCTTTCCCTTCATTCCCATTCATCTTCCTGCAATAAGATGAGTTAAAATGCTCCTCCAAATCATCACTCAACACTTCTTCAATACTCCTATGAGTATTCATCCAATCAACCCTTCTTCTCATTCACATTCAACCACAATGAGGAGAGAAACAATCCATAATCACAAGGAGTCATTTAAACTTTTATCAAGCAACAAATGAATGCTAACAACCACATTTCCAAAACATTAGATGAACTAATAAGACTCATTAATTTACATTTATTTCAAGTCAATGCAAATCAATAATAGTATGAAATATATATTGAAATCATCAATGCATTTCATTAAAACCATTCAAAGCTCAAAATATTAAATCATCCACTTGCCTCAAGGTCTCTAATAAGCAATCCAAGCTTTAAACAAGCTATGCAAGCTCAAGACCACTATCTCTACAAAAACCCCCAAAACAACCCTAAAATGAGTCAAACAATGAAATAGGAAGAGAGAGCTCACAATAATGAAAATGGAGCTTCTCAAGGACTAGAAGAATACATATTTAAGAGATTAGGGAGAGAGCTTACTTGAAGGGTCCTCTAATGGCAAGATTTAGCTCAAAGCAAGTCTTAGAGATGGTGGTTTTCTTCAAAAATGGTGTCAATGAAGAGCCTTGAAGGAGAGGATGGTGACATCCATTCTTCAATTTGTGCAAGGTTTGGTGGAGATTTTGTGATGGAAAGCAAGAAGAAGAAGGAAAAACCCTAGACAAGCTCTTGTTGTGTTGGAAATGGAGAAGGAAAGAGAGATGTGTTCTCTTATATAAGCAATGCAAGTGGGCTCCACCACTAGGAAACTTTGTGGGGTCAAAATCATGGCTTTCGGGACTTCAAATGAATTCGACGAAGAAGGAAGAAATGATCGTCGAAATTTCTAGTTTCCAAAAAGTATATGTTTCGCTGGTTTTGGGAATATCAAATATTGGGTCCAGATTTAGTATACCAAGACTGTTTTGCCCTCGATGTAATGGAAGTCGGGTTTCGGGATTCGGGACGGAAACGGGATTAACATGAAAGTTGTAGAGATCAACGAGATTAATAAAACGGGATAAGAACACAAATCCAAAAAATCTCGAGTTATCCCCCAAGTACACGCAAGGTCATAACAGGAACTCCCAAAGGGCCCCACTAATCACAAAGGGACTCAAAATTCCCCAAAACTATAACAAAGCTATTCTAAACCCAAACTAAACCAAAACACACTAAACACACTTAGAGCTAACACACGACTTAATCAACACTAATCGAGGTCACTTGGGTTGGGGTCTTATAAGAAGAGAAGGAAACTGCAGTCAAAGACCCTGGCTCCTCTCAGCGCAAGGCCCTCCGATGCCTAAGTTAGTTCCACAACTCAACGAAGGGAAGGAGGAAGAGGGAAGCGGTAGTTAGGATGTGTGTAAGCGTGAGCGTATGCGTACCTGTTCTGAATTAGTCCCTTGCATATATAGATTGAAAATCCCGTGATCTCATCCTGATTTTTCGATGATTGGATCTTATCCGGGGTTTATCCCGATCTGTCAGGGATTATGGACGTAATCACTGGATAAGAATAACTCCTTATCTTTATCCGGTGCTTGTCCTTTATCTTTTAACACATTCTGTAATGTGAGACGACTTTCATTGGTTGTAAGTTGGTGCCTGTTTCGGTGGACCGAACTGAGGACGGTGCCAAGCGTAACCGTAAGCTGGACCCCATCTGGCACTATTGCCGAGATGCGTTCTGCCGAGCTGGTACTGTTACTGAATTGGAATAATATCACCGAGACCGGATCATACCGAGCTGATACTTTTACCGAAGCTAGGATGATCCCGGTACTGTAAGAATCTTCATTGGCGCTATTGCCGGGGTGAGATGAGGCAGAGACCCAGTTGGTAATCTCTGTAATATGAAAATGCCCCCACACAGTGTCAATCACCGAGGACCACCTGATGGATACTTATCGAACGGCATAATTGAAAATTGCAGCACACATTTTGTGTCTTTTTTCCCACTGTTCAAGAATTCAAGAATAGTTATAACTCTTGAATGCTCCCTTTTTTTCCATCCCTCATCAAAGAGATGGAACAACAATTGTTTAAGAGGCCTCTTCATAGAATGTTCTCTTATAATTGGAAGAAGTTGTTCCAGAATTCTGGAACTTTGCTGCTGCTTCAATTTCTGGAATTTTTCCAAGCTTCTTTCCCTGTTTCTTATTACTTGGAATGTGTTGTGTGTGTGTGAGAGAGAGAGATGGAATATGTTCCCGCTCAGGTAAATGTTGACACACCCCACCTCTATCAAAGTCCCTCACCATCAAGAATACAACGAGGGATTGATCCCTGGTTTTTTTATGTGGAGGGGAGGTGCCTCACCACTGAGATACCAGTGGATTGGCAGATTTTTGAAGTAAGGAGGAACTGGAGTTTTCCATTTTACTGAAAATTTGTGGGAACTGTGCAAATTCTACAAAAAAGGGCGGAATTCGAGCATCTGAGTTTGCTGCCAAGTGGCGCATAAGTGGACATCTGAGGATTGTATGGTTTAAACTAATTTACTAACCAGTATAAACATGAAGCGGCTCCCAAGTCCAAAACTTTTGGGATGAATAAATGCTCCATTTGATTCAATGGCATGTTGATATGGATAACTATGTATCGAATTAAGGAAGTCTGATGTATCATGTCATGCAGGAAAACACTGATCAAGAGCATGCTAAGAAAGAACTCTGAGCGTCGACCAACCGTAAGCCTTCTCTTTATGTTCTCTAGGTAATTTATTATTTTTTCATCATTATTCTTGACAATTCCGTGTAATGATCTGGAAATCAACACTATCAGGCATCTGAGATCTTGAGACATCCTTACTTGCAACCATATGTCGATCAATACCGCATCTTTGATCACCATTCACCAGAGAATTCCAGCTCTACTGCAAGCAATGATCACACGTTGGAGAGACAAAATTGTAGTGTTTCCAGCAGTGACAAGGGAAGCTTGCAGTTGAATGATAAACTCGCTTCTAAATCATTGTTCGACAGTGATCGCAAAGCCACTGGGACCGACATGGCTTTGACTAATGATAGGGTTGAGTGCGGTGACAGATGTATTCAGTTACTGGTGGCAGATGAGCCTTTGCTGAATGAAGAACATGGTAGTGGCATCTTTGTTGTTGGAACTGATGAACAGAATGAGGCTAGACCCGTGCGCGATGATTGGAGGCCTAGGAGTGAACCTAGGCATTCGAAAGTTAGAAGCATATTGATAGCTCCTAAAGAAGATTTGAACGCTAAATATGATAGCTCCACTATGAGAGGTGCTCCTGCAAGAGCTGGTGGTTCATCCAGTAAAAAAGCCAACACTGAATTGCCCATGATGCCAAAACACAGCGACAACATTCCTTCCAGTATCAAGTGTAGCGCTGATACACCTGTTGCCATACATGACAAGTCCAATGGTTATTTTGTGAAACAGGTATGAGGCTCACGTCCTGTGAAGCATATGGTGAGAACCAATTCTTGATCTCTTTAGCATCTTTTATTTTTAGTGTAGGAGTCTTGCTAGGATGACAAGGATTTGTCAATGAGAAAATGATATCCACCAAAATTGGACACTCAACATGTGATGGCATGGATCTAAAATTCGGCGTTGGTCTCTGACACGGTCGGTACTGAAACAGTTCGATGGATCACAACAGGCCTTGGTGTACTCCAAGCAAGTGGCTGGAATCGAGTATGATGTGACTTGCGGTGCTGAGCTTGGGTGTAAAGCTGGGTTGAGCTTAGCTTGGCCAAGTTTGAGCTTTGAAATGGGTAATGCCTAGTTCAAGCTTGACATGTCAAGTTCAACCTTAGCTCGATATCACTTAACCAAATTTGACCCCGAGCTTCATTTGGAATTGAGGCAATCCCAAGTCTGTAGTGGCTAGAATGTTCAACCTTGCTGTTAATGTGTCCAAGAAAGAGCGTATTAATCAAATGAGCCACCTCCACATTCACCTTTGTTCAAGCGGGGCCCATTAATGAGTCAAGCTCAAGGATGAGATGAGCTAAACAGTGCCTAGCTTGCGCTGAGCTGGCTCTGAACTAGTTGGCCTTTTGACTTATCCTTTTGGATTAGAGGTAGATAAAATATTAATATGATTTTGATGATCATAAACATCTATTTAGGGCCCCCAAAGTTTTAACAGTTTTAGTAGTGAATGTATAATTATTTAACTTTGGGGGCACTTTAAGTTAGTTATCAGATTGTACTGAAATTTGTCCCACATCTAATTCACTTTATAACCTTCCAATCCCTCCCTGCCCCTTCTATTGGCATGCCTCAAGTTTGAACATTTTCTTTTTGCAGCCAGTTCATGGCAAACTTTCATTTGGATTTGTATCATATCCAGCACTTTTTTCTTTTGTCTAAAACCCATGTCTATGGCATTTCTCCATTGTATCCCTATGTCAAGGCATCATAGGCCATAAGCATCTGCTAAATGCAGAGAGTTGACACTGGACAATTCATTTAACCATTGATTAGTATCACCATTCATTATCTAATGTATATACTACATTTATTAACAAGCTTGTCAAGTTTCAGACCCGAGTTTGTTTCACATTTTAGACTGCCTGATGAATGTCCACAATCTCAAACATGTGAGCCATGCTTGCATGCTTTCAGGGAAGACTAGTTTTATCTCCCTTAATAATATCCCTAAGAACATTGTTTTAAGACACATTAGAAAAAAAAAAAAAAAAAAAGATAAAGAAAAAACAAGCATGACAAGCATAAAATTGTGAAGAACTAATGGCTATCAGAAGTCGGCATGTGGATGAGCAGGGTGGTTCGTGAATTATTCATCTACCAAACTTTCTCGCCATCTGATCTAGGCAATGTCTGAGTTTTTTTATTGGTTTGTATTTCAGATGAGTACCTTGACCAATGAAGTTGACTTTTGGTGATTACTTGTCCTGGCTTGGCTGAGTTGACTGGTTGACATAGGGCTTTCTTGTCTTTACATTTATAAGGAAAAATGAAAATTGTAAGCCTTGCATTGATAGAATAGTATGTACTAAAATACTTAAATAACATATTAAACTTTAAAATTGAAATACAATCTGTATGAAATTAATGCAGTTCGTTTTCTAGGAAAAAATTGTGTTATTTGAGTTTGCACATATTTCTAAATATTTCAGTTAATAAAGTTAAATGTATATATTTTTAATAAAAGTTTTCACCCATTGGGTTTCCTAGTCTACTTAACTCATCAAGTGGCAGAGTCTGCTTGACCTGTCAGCTAAAAAATCTTAAGTTGGACCAGAGCATGTTCAAACTTCAAAGTGAATGCTACTTGATGGATGCATTGATCTCTAACACACATGCTATGTTTGTGTTTTCTTGATGAATATCTTTTACAGAGATCCACTATTATAAACGTTCCGGGTGTAAGATCTTGTTTTTTATTTCTCACTATTTGCATGCCATGTATTTTCGGTCACAGTTACCTGTCTCTGAGTCCTTGGCAAAGAGTAAAACATCACCCTCTGGATCTATAAAGAAAATTACAGAAGAGAGCTCTGGCAAATCAAGGCAAACACCTCCACTTTCTTATATGGCGAGGCGATCTTCCTTCCCAATGCAGATGAAACCTGCAGGACTCGATATTCCAAACCCAGTAAGCAATGGTACTCAGCTCACTGTCAGTGAGACAACATGTAAGCATGAGGGTGTTCCAACCCCAATTAGCAATGGCTTCAAGCAAGCTTCGATTGAGCCCATTCAAGAGTTCCAAGAGATTCCTGTGAAGTATTTCAGAGGAAAACAGTTACAATCCACACAATTAGAACCATCTTCAAAGCCTTTCCAAAGTTGCGAGCAATATTTTGAGGTTGTTCCTCCAAAGACTCTAGAGCAGCAGGAGACACTTTCCCCTAACATGGTGCATGATCATCTGGAGAGAGTCACCTGCTTGAAACATTCCGAAACCGATCTGCCTAGTTCAACTACTTTGTATAGACAGATTGCCACAAATGAGAATGTAACAGCAGCTAGCAATGGATATGTTTATAGTTCCATATCTTGCTCAGTTGAGAGTTCCGAGACAAATGATGATCTCCAGGATTGGTTTCCAAGTTATGATGAAGTGAGTTCAAAGCCATCTCAAGAGCCATCCTTCTCCACCTCTGAAAAGGAATCAACTTGTAAAGATGATTTCTCTTTATGCGGGCCTGGTAAATCAAATGTGATGCGCGAGTTAAACCACTCTTCAACGCCATCTGGAGATGACGAGTTCACTGTCAGAGAATTGTCATCTGTAACAGATGCTAGGGCAGCTGCAGTTTCAAATGCCCAGACGAACTTGCTACAAGAGAAAGGACCCACCCCCCAAGGTCAGATGTTTGAGAATCCAATGGCTCCTCATCTGACATCAGCTTTTGACGATGTCGTACATGTCATAAGACACAGCAGCTTCAGGGTTGGGTGTGAACAGCCAGTGATGGAAACAGCAAAAATGGTGGTCCAGAACATGGATATTGGGAAACTGTTCAATGAAGTAAGAGAGGGTGTGGATATAGGCACTGCATCAGTTTCTTTGAAGCCATCAGATTGCTCTGAGGCTGTTACTGTCAAATCAAATGTTTTGGAAACCAATGCTCTTGAGGACATGGACACAAGAAATACAACTCCTTTGCGTATCAGTTTCTCAGAAACTGCAAAATCTTACAGGTCTGAGGCCACTCTTGGCTCGAAAGAAAAGGAACCCCCGACACAAGAAATATTGGATGTGATGTACTTCAGGCAGAGAGATGCCATTGAGGACATGGAGGTAAGAAATAAATCTACTTCATCTACTGGTTGCTCAGAAATGGTAAAATCTTACAGGTCTGAGTCCACGCGTGGCTTAAAAGAAGAGGAATCCCCGACACAAGGAAAATTGGATGTGAAGTACTTCATGCAGAGAGATGCCTTTGAGGTCATGGACATAAGAAATACAGCTCCTTCACGTTCCAGTTGCTCAGAAACGGTAAGATCTTACAGGTCTGAGTCCACTCTTGGCTTAAAAGAAGAGGAATCCCCGACACAAGAAATACTGGATGTGAAGTCCTTCAGGCAGAGAGCAGAGGCATTAGAAGGGCTATTAGAACTGTCTGCAGACCTACTTCAGCACAATAGGTTGGAAGAGCTTTCTGTTGTTCTGAAGCCATTTGGGAAAGAAAAGGTCTCTCCACGGGAGACAGCAATGTGGTTGGCAAAGAGCCTCAAAGGGATGATGATTGAGGACACTGGACGGTCATCGTGAAAGTGCAGATCTTATGGGTAAGCTCTCTGATTTCTTCCTAGCATCTTTGTTTGTTTAGCTAAGTGCTTGATCATGCTCTCGCATTTCAAGTTCCGTTTTTTGTACTTTAAACAAATCCAATTGGTTTTCTCAGTCTTGTCATTTTTTTTCGCATTCTTTCTAGTCAGGATGGTATATTGTACATATCAATTGTGAGCTAAATAAACTTGATTTTTGCTTAAATTTTTTGTTAATTGTCAACAGCAAAGCAGTTATATGGGGCATGTTGCACAACAGTTCAATGATCTGATAAATTATTCTGGTTTGTTATGTATGGGCATGTTACTCGAATCATTTATAGATTTCAGTGAGTCACAGCTGCCTTGTTCCGTGACCAATTGGGCTAAAACATTCATATAGAGTTTCTTTCTATCCTTTGTTTTAACTACATGGTAATAGATGGTATGAGAAAGAACTCCATAAAAATAAAAAGTTTTGGAGTGGCTTGACCGCGATATAATGGTCTCAACCATTCCATGATGTTCTCATCTGTGACTGCTACTGACCCATTTGTGGCGGTTATACCATAAACAGGTAGGACTCCATGCAAAATTTTGAACTCCACATTGTATCATATATCGTTTATTCAATGTCTTTATTTGTTTCTCATGTTTTTGCCGAGTTTCTTGAATTTGTAGCCCTTCATATTTCTATCATAGTAGGATGCTTTGATTACTATCATCCATCTTCAATCCATCTCAATGAAATTCATTGATTTTCTCATCTGTTGGGGCTACCTCTTAACTGGTAGTTTCTTCTTATGTACCGGTTTCCTATCATTATCTTTTCTTATAACTAAACAAATTTACCTTAGCTAGCGCATCTCTGCCACATAGATATACTTTAGTTTCTTCTTCTATTTCGTTGTCAAACTTTCTTCCCAAGCAACAAAGTAGGTTACCGACATCTTATAAAATTGCCCCTATCATGGAAGTGGCATTCAGGAATGGATGGCTGGCCTTGAAAAATCTTCATCCACCCCTTCCCCGAGCCCATGTCCTCAACTAACTTAAGACCCAATTACAAGCAGTAAAGAAAGGGTCTTCATCTATTTTTCATTCTCTCCAAAATATTAAGACTTACAGCTGATAGTCTTGCTGCAAGGGCTAATCTGGTCAATAACTAGGATTTTGTTGTCACATCACAGCTCTTAATGGCCCTTTTCCAAACACCGGAAAAGATAAAAGTGAACATCGATGAACTTTGTGCTCCCCTGTTTAGTGGAAAAAAAACACTGTTCCTGTCTTCTTGAGCAATATAAGCAAACTCCTTGGTGCTGAATCCTCTAATACAAAGGGTCTAGTTGGGTGGAAGATTAGTTGCTGTATTTTTTCTAGTTCTTACAAAATTGTTGATGCAAATCAGGAGTTTTCTAATAGGATAAAATCGAAAGAGTCTGGAAGGTGTTAAATATTTCTTTTCATAAGGTTTGTTTAGTGGTTATTTCTTTTTAACATTCAAACTAATGAACTGTTGGTTCATGGCATGAACAATGGAGGAAATGCTAACTTGTTATCTGTAGAATAGTAGATGCTTTGATTTAAATGAAGGTACTGTATATCCAACGCCGATGATAGAAAGTCAAATACAGAACTTGTGACTTTTATCGTTTTGGAGGCTCAAGTTTTAATGTACAAGAATAAGATGAAGGTGAAAAGTCTTAAAGTTGTTGATAGACCAAGAAATTTAATAATCTAATAATACCAATTTTCTAAATATTTCAAAAAGTAAATATAAAATTAGAAACTGGAAATGAAAAAGAATCACCCCCACCATAATTTACTTTTGGTGATAATAATAGCATGCTCTTGAGAAAAAAAAGATCATATGTTTAATGTGAGTTTGTTTCACACAAGTGGGCCTCAGCTAAACCCATGGACATTCGCAAGAGTTCTACAACTAATCCCTCGAGAGTGGGCCTCCCTGCTTTGATGGTGGTCCAACCTACATTAAAGGCATCCCATCTCCTGTTTAGTTGAAATAGGAAATACCATCTCCTGTTTAGTTGAAATAGGAAATACTGTTTCACGGAATCCACATTTGCCACATGTATAAAATGTAGAGTTTTTTTTTTTTTTTTTTTTTTTTTTTTTTTTGCATCATATACCCCGCTAAGGTTTTTAGAATTTGTAAATAAGCCCCTATGGTTTTAATATTTGTAAATAGGTCTCTTCTTTTTCATTTTAATACCTTTCATGTCCCAAAATCAATAGCCTTTCTAACCACCAAAAGCTTTTACAGTGGAATGACACTTTGCCCATGTCTTTATCTCTATATGCCTAAATTCAAAAGCTTAGACTTTATTTTTTCTCTAAAGTTTGTAACATTAATAATTACATTTAGTGAGAGATAATAATTGTATGTAAATCTATTTTTACAAATACATGGCCTATTTCATTAAATCCATATCAATCATAATGACAATCAACGCATGTGCTTATACCATTGGATTGATAAAAGTTTTAAAATACATGACTAGGCTTTATAGGTGCATTACAAAGTCATTGATAGAGATCGTTAAGAGTTGGGATAAATTAATGATATTTTGTAAATAATATACTCATTTTTGTTTAATGAAAGTACATGTAAAGTTGTCATTTTTATAAAAGTTCAATACAAATCTCTTGATGATTATCAATTTGGGGATGTGAAAGTTATTCAAATGAAAAAGTAGGGAGTCTATTTACAAATACTAAAACTATATGGGCCTATTTACAAATCATTAAAACCTTAGGGGACTCCAAAATCGTATTCACAAGGAGGGGAACACCTTTTGTATAGGACATTCAGGCAGATATTTCTATAGTACCGCGGGCCTTCACTTGTCCACATTTGTGTAACGCGTTTTCCTCCCCAAATGTGGAAAGGAAAAGCAGTTCGCTTTTCTTGTGGACTTTGTCTTCGTTTGTTTGGTGTGTGCACTTATTTTTTTTTTTTTCCAAGTGTCCTTTTGGTCTTTATTTTTTGGCCAAACTGCAGAGGGAGGGAGGGAGAAAGGGTGATGAAACTCAGATTTTTGTTTCCGTGGACTTTCTATTCCTTCCATCTGTCGTGCAAGCAGTTATCTGCAAGATAAAAGGCATTTTGGAGGGATGGGGTAGGAAATTTCGTCCCCGCAGATGCTTGGCAATTGCGCCCTTGATACTTACAAGAGAATTCAATAGAAGCAGAAGACTAGAAGTCAAGTGAAAATGAAGAAAGAAAGTGCACAACACCCAACATCATTTGATTTGATTTGGTGCATCGGACATGGTGAACCCTCTATTAGCACAAGATTGAAGAAAATTGATGATGCCGAGAGTTGGATGGCTTACGACGTATGACCTCCTCTTGAATACATCCCATATGTTAAGCTAGAACTCATCCAAGGCACATAAATGGGGTGATTCCATCATTGGGGCATATAATCAAGAAGTAAAAGCTAGAGATTCCTCAAAAGCACAACTGAACTCTTTGAAGATTGAAGCTGACCTCTCAAAAAGGTTTTCTTAGAAGTTTGCTTATGCAAAACTAAACTTACAAATTATAAAGTAAATTTTGCTTATGCAAATCTTAACTGACATATATATATTTTTTTATTGACCATTGAAAGTCTAATGCCAGCTTGTAATTTTGTAACCCAAAAATTGAAAAAGCAATAAAATCTAAGCTTCATTTTTTCATAGTTTTTAGAAGGAGTTTTACAGAAAAGAGAGAGAGAGAGAGAGAGAGAGAGAGAGAGAGAGACTTTATATACCGGAGGATGATTGGCTTTTTAAAATCATCAAGGGATTCTCAGTTGGAAAGGAGCTCAAAAAGCCATTTAATAAACATGCTTTTTGAAAGTAAAAGAGGCAATAAAAGGAGGTAATGATACTGAGGAAAGAAAGCTACTGTCCTTTTAGCATGTGCCTGTTTTCCTGAATTGAAATTGCATGAATTTAAGAGAAGCTGAACCCACATGTCAATCTCCTACAATAGTTGTTCGATCGATTCGCTATCATACAAAGTGGGGGAATCTAGAAATGAGATACACATGTAATTTGCTTTTATGCACCACTGTACCACCATCTCCATTAGCCCCATTACATGTAGACCACTTCGGGCCACCAAAGGCCTATACAATGTACAAATGGATGCTTGCTGAATTTTCAAAGAACATCGTCTATATTGTTATATAATCAAGTACATTTCTTAAAAATACCCAACAAGCGAAGAAAATAATTTATATGCAGTGTGTAATGATTCATATCAAGTCATGTCAAGTTCGAGCACACAATTACAAGTAAAGCTCAACTCAAGCCAATCGGAGTAGCGTCTCCTAAACTGCCTTTCGTAATAGGTGAGGAATCCACCCTTGAATTTACAATGATTTGTATGGATGATATTTTCAAATCTTCAATCCTTTCGGCCCTTCGCATTAGTAAGCCCCTCTCTACAATCAGTCTCCCATTTACAACTTTTGGAAGTGGGAAAGTGCCCAAAATTCATGACTTTGTATAAAGCGAATTCTTTTCCTTGAAGATTTTGGTTGGAACACAATGGGGGAAGAATGATCACATAGATCAATGGTGGATGCATCAACTGTTAGATTGTATGGACTCAATCCATCAGATGATGTAATAAATTGATTAATTTATTTATTTATCAATAATATCATGCTTTCTTTTCATGGGATGAATGGTGTTTTACTACTTAATGCACATGACCAATATACATGACGTAATGGTTCATGAGATGAACTGGGTCCCATTAGTATATTAGATGTGATATATGTGTATGGATAAGAATCACACATGGGAGACATGTGTCACAAATCTTATACTTAAATATCTTCACAACCGGTGATGAGACTGTGCATCTCATCTGATAAGGTGACAGCACTTTGATTACTATGAGATAGTGTGATTTGTCTCGATCATCAGAATGTAAGATTCTGGATTACGGTGCTGGTACATTGGATGTATTGAAGGACTATGAGTAGCACCTTATGGAATACTGTCTCGAGTTTAAGGTTTGCTCTTATAATTCCCTAACAATAGGCTCTTAATCCTGAGACATTGATGAACTCAAGTTTTTATCTATTCATTTGCTTTGAGTCACCAATGAGTAAGGCCAACTATAGGTCAACACCTCCGTGTCTTGGGTACGTGGTAGTAGGACTGTGGGAACGTCCAATGGTCAAGATGGAATCTATCTACATTATCCCCTTATGTCAATTAATGGATTTGTCATTAGTAAGTGCGCAACCATCTCGATTAAGAGTTAATTGGATGGTACTGATGATCACTGTGATTAATTGGGGCTCAAGGATAATAAGATGTGGATTTAAATAGGTGGGACAATTTTAGTCCAATTGATCCATGGATATTGATAGAGGGGCCTACTTGTGGTAATCGGGAAGTTTAGTGTGAGACCCCGACCCGAGAGGCCCAGATTAGTGTTTTTGGAGCTGTGTTTAGCTCTAAGTGTGTCTCGTGGTTTTTGGTTTAATTTGGATTTAAAACAACTTTGTTATAGCTTTGGGATATTTTGAGTATCTTGGTTTTAGTGTGGGGCCCTTTGGGGGTACCCTGTTTATGGCTTTTCGTGTACTTGAGGTTTTATCTTGGTTTTCTCGACTTGTATTTTATCCCGATTTACTTGTTTTATTATTGCCTTCAACTTTCATGTTGATCACGTTCCCGTCCCGAACCCCGAAACTTGACTTTTCTAGCTTCAAGGGCAAAACAGTCTTTTCACACTAAATCTGTACCGGATTATTGTTATTCCCGAAACCCGTGAAACATATACTTTTTGGAAACTAGATATTTCGACGATCATTTCTTCTTTCTTCGCCGATTTCATCCGAAGTCCCGAAAACCGCTATTTCAGCCTTTCAAAGTTCTTAGTGGTGGAGCCCATTTCATATGCTATAAGAGAACCCATCTCTTCTTCCTTCTCCATTTTTCCAGCACAGCCACCTTGAGCCTAGGGTTTGCTTGGCCTTTTCTTGGCTTTTCCTTCATCAATCTCCACCAATCTTGCACCAACATCTCATAAGATTACATCATCTTCTTCACCACCTCAAGAGCTTCCTATTGATACCATTTTTGAAGAAATCCCATCTCCACAAGATCTTCATTTAGCTTCCTTTGCTCATTTGGAGAACCTATTGGTAAGATCTCTTCCTCATCTTCTAGATTCATGGTCATATGGTCCTTGAGAAGCTCCATTTGCATTATTAGGAGCTCTCTCTTCTTATTGCTTGTTTTGACCCATTTTAGGGTTTGTTTTAGGGCTTTTTGTAGAGACTTTGATCTTGACTTGCAAGTGTGATTAGAGCTGGTTTTTCCTTGATTAAAGACCCAAGGCAAGTGGATGTTTTGACCCTTTTATCTTTGAATGAGTCTTGATAAAAATGCATATGATTTCACCATGTATTTTGTGTTATTAATGGCTTGATTAAACTTGAAAGAAATGCACATTTGAGAATCTTGATAGCTTGTTTTATCCAAGTATTAGACTGCTAAACATGTTAGAAAGAATGAAGAAAAGATTTGGAAGAAATGAAGAGACCACTGCACTGCTGTAACAGAACCTGGGTTCTGTTACGCAGTGTACGCGGTCGACCGGCCAAGAGGCGCGGTCGACCGGCGACACTGGAACAGGCCCCCCTGTTGGGCAATCTGCTGAACTGCGGGAGTCCCAGTTCTGCAGAGCACGCGGTCGACCGGCCTAGGGCCGGGTCGACCGGCGACACAGAGGTCAGGCTCCCTGGAGCCTGACCAAAAGACTGTTCACCATTTAACTTACAACTCCCGGTCGACCTGGCCCATGGGCGGTTCGACCGAGCCCCTGTGTACGCGGTCGACCGGCCATGGGCCAGGTCGACCGGCCCAACTGGAAACCTTGCAGAAAATTGGACTTGTGCCCTATGCTTAGGTGGACTTTAAAAGGACTTTTGGCCCTTTGTTAGGAGGACTTTAAAGGGACTTTTGGCCCTTTGTTAGGTGGACTTTAAAGGGACCTTTGGCCCTTTGCTAGATGGACTTTCATCGGACTTTTGCCCCATGATTAGGTGGACTTTAAATGGACGTTTTGTCCTGTGATTAGATGAACTTTACATGGAACTTAGTGACCCTTTTGTGGACCCGTTTGACTTCCTTTGAGGATGGTTGAACCGACATTACCACACGGTTAATCCGGTTGTATCGGTACTTAACCTAATTCAATCTTGAACGGTACGGAACGACGGGATATTCTTTCTCTTATCTAAACGCGAAATTGGTTTGTTTGGATATCGCGCATCCGTTTTCCTTTCGATGACTGAGTAGGTTGTAAGGTACTACTAGGTTAACGTTGTGCTTAGGATCCCCTCTCTATTAGGTTTTGTTTATTTAAAAATTGATTAAGGTTTGAATACCTAAAGTGCATAAAGAGCCCGGAATGTCCCTAAACTCAAGGAGTACCAAGTAATCATTACAATCGACATACGGGGTCCTTATTCAATTGATTTGTCTTGAAACCCGATAATAGCCCGGATTTCTCGAATTATGATTTGTCTTGAATCCCGATGATAACCCGTATTTCTCGAATATTGATTTAGCATTCCCGAAAGCATTGAAAGTGTATTTTAGCATTTTTGCTAGCACGTTTATACATGTCCGAATGAAATGAAATTAGTGCTTTTGAGCACCCCGTTCCGCCCGTGTATTTAAGTGCATTGCATATGATTTGTACATGTCTCGTTTTACATGATTTGACCTATGAGTCGGCACCACTAAGCTTGGCTTTCCTTGCTGGTTTGATCCACCGACTTGGAGACCCCTTCCCGTCCCGCCAGCTGCAGTTTGGATCCCGCTACCCGGTTATTACCGTGGTCTTGTCCCGATGCCGCAGATTGCTACTGTGGTCCCCGATGCCCGGCTCGCTATCGTGGTCATGTCCCGTATTGTATTATATTATGTATATGTTACTTGTGTTGCATCTCCTCACTTCGGTGACTGAGACAACACCCCGATATGCTCATGTCACTTCGGTGATAGAGGACTTAGCTTTGTGTGGTTGCCATCTTGCTCGTTTCCTGTTTCCTTGGATACCGTACATGTTTTATATTGCATACGTATTTGAACAGATGTTTCTCTTGTTTTTATGAAACTATTGTTTTGACAGGTTTAAATGTTTTTCAAGGTATTTTCCTTATTGTTATGTCTTTTCACCCGTTTGCCAAACCGTCGTGTTTGACCCCCTATTTTGGTACTCAGGTTCAGTTTCCCGCCCCGAGCTGAGAGTTGTGGCTGTGGAGCCATGAGTGCAGGTTGTCTTGTCGGCTATGTCCTGTAGACATTGGGCTTGACATCGGAGATACGTCACATTTGGGTAGTGGATATTAGTTTGTTATTGTTCGGCTTTTATTAGCCTTTCTTGGGATTGTAATTAATGCACCTTGTTACTTGTAACTTGAACATAATGGAAATGTAATATCCTGTTACCATCAGCTCTGTATTTTATTTATGTTGGTTTACTCCAGTCTGATATGGTTCATAAAATGATGGCTTTATGCTAGGGGTTCTATGCGACGCGGAATCCGATGATGTCCACGGACTCCGGGTCGCATTACCACGAAAGCTTCCGCAGAAATATTCAGACAGTGATGTGATTGATTGTGGATCCTCACACACGCGGATCTTGGGAGAAATATTATCACCCCCTCACGCTCCTCGGACCTCTTCTTAGGATCCCGGTCCGGGGTCGTGACATTTAGGGTCTTCATTGTAATTTATTCCTAAGACTGGAGTGCAATTGCATTTATATAGTGGTGTTATTTGCAATTAACTATGGGCCCGGATTGCACATGAGATGTGGGGTCGCGGTGTCCCAGTTGGAGCCAGCTTTCTATGGAATCCTTAGTGGTCCCCACGCTAGCCCAAGTTATTGGAAATATACTAATTCTACTAGAACTCTAAGATGAAGGAATTAGAAAGTTTCTATTTTATTTGAAGTGAGACTTCTAATAGTGGTACTAGTAAGGTTATTAATTTGTGTGGAAGTAAGATTCTATTTCAATTAGTACAAGAGGAGTGAAGGAGATTGCTTAAAGCTATAAAAGAAGAAGCAAGGGGGCTGGGACAAACACACTCTTGGATTTCACGCTCAGCCTCCCTTTTGTGCAAGAGTTGCACATCTCTTCTAGTTCTCTTCTAGTTCCTTGAGTTTCTTGAAAGGTTTTCTCTTGAAGTTTCCACTAGTCTTCTTGAGAAGAGAGATCTGATATGGGACATAGCGTGGAAGACTAAGAGGTCTTGGAAATCCTAAGTTGCTTACAAAGAAAGAGTTTCTTCAACTAGCAAGTCTTCTTCTCCATTAGAGCAGAACCAGGCTCCAAAGGTATAATCTGCTTCTCTATCTATTGTAGATTATTTTGTTGCATGGTGTTGCTTGTTTTATTGTTGCACATGATAGATGAGTATGACGGATTGCATCCTGGATATAGTTTGTGGCCTTATGGGTACTTGATCCCTGAGTCAAGTGGGTCAAAAGTTTTGAAATCCTATCTACAAGGCCCACCTATTTCCAACATCCACACCTTCAAAGATATGCATTACCAAGAGAATCTCTCACCTGCCTATAAGCTTTGCTCATTTGTAGATTAATCATTTTCATCTGTGAACTTGTCTGATAATTTCTTTGAGAAATGATTTTATATATATAGGGAAGTGATCCTGTGAGGACGGTCCTCACGGTCTTAAAGTGAGGATCGCCTAGTGGGGCCCATCGTGAGACCTCACTGATCATTCGACGGAGGGGATTGAAAGATCTAAGTGGGGCCAACCTAGATACCAAATTTGAAGTCAATCTAATACCACTAACCCCTTCACAATTTAAAAATGCCCCTTTTTGCGCCCCTTTTTTTTAATTGGGCCCATGTTGTGTCAATCAAATCTTTTCACACACACACACACACACACTACCCACCAATGAATAGTCACAGGTCCAGGTTTGAGATTCATCCAACTTTTCCTCACCGTTGGATTGAAAATAATAATAAAATGATGCCTCTAAGCCATTAAATTTTAGGGCCACGGTGAAAAGGTTAGAATGATCTTATGGGCTCAAGATTTTGCATATAGGTAGGCCTCATATGCATCTTTCCATCTAATGGACCTCCATGATTATTGTGTGGGACGTTTTCATAAATACTGAGATAATCCCTAGTTTCGGTAGGAGTACCAACTAGGTTTGACTTGATCTCGGCTTTATGCAGCTCGGTAACAGTACCGGCTTAACCAAGCTTGAGCTAGCTTCGGTAACGGTACCATTTAAGCTTGTCTTGGTCTCGGCCTAACACAGCTCGGTAATAGTGCCAGATGTTCGCACCTCGGCAGCGGTGCCAGGACTCGTCTACATCTGACCTCGGTGCCTTCTTTGGTTCGGTCCACTTAGTCGAGATGAACACCGAGGGTCAGAGTCATAATTATACTCCTATGAAAGTACAACGGCGTTGTAGAACATGCTGACAGACAAAATAGGCACCAGACGTAGATAAGGGGTTGACCTTATCTGACAGCCACAACCGCTACCATATAAAACATTGAGGTATGGTCTTGATGTGATAGTACCTCCACCTACCCCCACTAAGGGTATAAGGTATGATCCGATGGGACAGTACCTCCACCTACCTCCACTAAAGGCAGGGTTTGATATGACTGTTGGGATTGGTGTATGCCCTAAAGCCCACTGACTGCATTTTCATCTCTGTAACTGGATATTTATTGGTTATTTAATGGAATGACTTCTTTCTCTTTATACTTATGTATTTGTATGGTTGTGTAAGGCCCATTGTTTTCTAGTAATGACTTAGGTGTATAGTGGCTACACACAGTTAGGTCTGAGTCATGGACACTTGAAACAATAAACTTGTTCATAACTGAGAGATGGAGTTGGGCACTTCATCTTGGTATAAGTTATAATGAGATACTCTCCTGTATTCAGGGTGACTTACCTAAGTCACGGGAGGCTTTTCTGGATTTATCTCATTAGTGCATGTGTCATGCATTGAACAGGACCACTTGTAGGTGTGATCTCTAAAATAGTACTATCACAGAGAGAGATCAAATCACCTCTTGCTACTGAGTGACCAGTGCTCTTAATCTTGAGCATTTGTGGATGAACTGACGAAGTTAAGCTCTTGTGTTTTAATTCACTATGGGTGAGATCCTGTTCATGGGTCAACAGCTCTGTGTTTTGGGTGCTTGGGCTTGATTAGTTGGGACGTGCAAATGCAATATGGAATCTATGCCATCACATGATGGAATGATCGTCCCCTTAGAATTATCCGATTAATCATCAGAATCTAAGATCTTAGTATATGGATGTTCCATATGGATATTGAACTTGTGGGTCGCTCCCTGGATCAAGAGAATGATATCCGAATGATGATTAGGTCAAGGATATGAAATTCTAAGGTTGAGATGTAATCAAGAAGGTAGATAGTACATCGGTTAACCTACTTGATTATGGATGTTACATAGAGGGGCATTGTGGTCATTGTACTTGGTAGGTCAAAGACAATCGTCAGTTTATGATGAGCTTTATTTGCAATTTAATATTTGTCCCTGGAGTGCAACCATAACTCTCTAGTGGAATGAGTTAAGGTTAAAATGATCCTAGTGTTGCTATGGGGTTGGCATGGACATTTTGGTCATTTTGGGAGCCAAGGGCAAATATGTCTTTTGGTCCCTTCTCTAGCCACTTTCCTAAATTGGCAAGGTTTCCTAAATTGTTTAAATGTGTGGAGAAATAATTTTGAGTGTAAATTCAAATAGGTCCATGAAGGCATACATGAATTACATCTCTAGATAAATTATTTGGTGCATGGACCATGGTTAGTGTGGGCTAGCCAATGTGGTCCCTAGTTTGTGGGTCCCAAGTTTGTGTAGGCCCCATTACTTGGAAGGAGTTCTTTTTTGTACAAGTTTTCCTAAAGTTTAGTAGCTTTCTAATCCTATTTAGAAACTAAACTAAGAAAGGGAGAGGGCTGGACGTCCACATGTGCTTGGTTTCTTTTTTTGGAAGTTCTCTCGGTTTCCTTGTTCTTTAAGGAAAGGACTTCTCCAAAAAGGGTTTCAGCTATTATAAATAGCTGGTGGCTTCTCCTTGGGCGTGGATAACATCAAGAGAGAGAAGAGAGAAAGCCCTTGGGCGTGGAGATAGAGAGAGCAACCAGCCACTCTTTTGGACGTCCACTGCACTATTTTTCTTTTTGCTGGTCCTGTTTTTCTTCCTGCAGAAAAACCCATATCATATCTGAGTCCTACACTTCAGATCAAGGAAAAATAGTTAGTAGGAAACCTGGTTGTGTTCCCACCAACATTAACCAATCAGATTAGTAGAAAGGGGAATAGAGGAGAAGACTAGAAGAAAGATTACTGCAGAAATTCCAGCAAGGTGTGCTGAAATTAGCAAGTTACAGATCTGAGTTTTTGATTCAGATTTCAGAGTTTTTCTAGCCCAGGAACATCAGGTATATGTTCTCCTTTGTATCTTCTTTATTTTCACACAAGTTGATCATGATTGCATGGTGTTATTGTGTGTTTTTCATGGCTGGTTTGCTTTCTAATTCTGATCCTAGTTAAAAGTTTTAAAATTCCAGCCATAGAACTCTTTTCTTAAAAGGAGTTCAGATCTGAATCACACTAACTTTCAATGACCTCCGCCTATATATATATACATGAGGCAGACCCACCAAAGGTACGCAAATACATGCTGATACATACTTCCATAGCTCTCTTTCTTCTCCACTCACTCATCATTTGTTCAGTGACTGCACTAACTTAGGCATCGGAGTGCCTTGGCTAACAGCAGCCAGGGTTTCTGATCCCTCTTTCCTTCCTTCCCTTTCAGGTCTCAAGGCACTCAGTCTATTCCCAAAAGTGTTTAACAGTAGCATTACGAGTTTTACACTCGCCTAATCAAGTCCGTAATATTTAGGCACTTACAATTGGTGCCGTTTGTGGGAAAAAACATCAAAGTAAATCCATAGTCATCATGCCTCCAAAAACCAGAAATGGTGAAAGTTCATCAAAGGCCTTACCGCCACCACCAGCGTTGACAGCACCACCTATGTTGTCACAGTTACCACCAGTATTGCAAGGGCAATTGCCACCGCCCACTCGCCAGAGGAGATCTGGGGAAAAGTCTGTTGCTGCAAGCATGTCGGGTTCATCGTCGAAGGGGGTAATAACATCTCCCCGAAAAGATAACCCTTAGGCGGCACCTCCACAGCAAAATGTTCCTCCACTAGTGATTCCGTAGTGAAATAAATCGCCAATGCCAGCCAGATCTCACCAGTCTCATCACCGGGTTGAAGATGATGACGATGATGATGACAACCCTCTTCTCGAGGATGTTAGGTCCCAAAACCTCATTATCCAAGAGAAAGATGAGTTGATCCGTCAACTTCAACGGCAGCTCCGGGAGAAGAAGAAGACCCCGCAATCAGCGCCTAGACGCAATCGGGCCCCTTCGGTTGAACATGACTTGAGGCATGTTTTGAACAATAAAAGGTGCGGCCAAACTTACGATGAAGGCTCGAGCAGCAGTCATTTGAATGATGACTCTAAGAGGTTGCGCCAGGGACAAGGAGACAATGATGATCTGAGAGAATGGCTTGACCGTCATGTCAAGAAGACCGTCCAGCGGAATATGGAGGTAGTCGGTTTCACCCGGAACCGGCTAAACGCCTATGACACCGAGGACCACGACAATTCTCCCTTCTCTCAGGAGATAAGGGACTTCTCCCTCCAGGAAAAGTTCAGTGTCCCAAGGTTCATCCTCTACGACGGGACTTCGGACCCTGCTGCACACCTCCGACACTTTACCTAGCGGATGTCGGTTTGGGGCGACGTCGGACACCTGAACTGTAGAGTGTTTTCCTCCAGTCTAGGAGACCTCCCCTCAGATGGTTTTGCGCACTCCCAGAGGGGTCAGTTTCAAGCTGGCAGCAGTTTAGAAACTCCTTCGTGGAGAAGTTCCAGGAGCACAGGGTCATCCTGAAGACAGACGATGACCTGATGGAGATCAGAATGAGGCGGACTGAAAACATTACTCAGTTCGCCAAAAGGTTCTGGACCGTCTACAGCTAGATCAAAGACGCCACTGATGGAGTGGCCATCAAGTGCTTCAAGCAGGCTCTGCTGCCAGGCAATGAGCTTTGGAAGGACCTTGTCTAGTTCCCCGTAGTTACAATGAAAGCGCTGATGACCCGGGTGAACCAGTTTATCGAGCAAGAAGAAGACGAGGTCCGAGCTCGGGAAAACTTTGGCCTCTAGCATGAAGACAAACCCTCCAAGAAGGACAAGAAGGCATCTCGGAGGGAGGAGTTGGACCGGAGCAAGACTTCGACGAAATCAGCATCAATCTCGATTTCCACCTCTGGGGGCAACAAGAAGCCTAAGCCAACCATCGCCTCCTACAAAGCTGTGAATACGATCTTCAAGGATCCGATTTACAAGCTCCTCGGTAGGATCAAATCACGGCCCTACTTTAAATGGCCGCAGCCGCTGAAGGGTGATCCCTCCACCAGCGACCAGAGCAAGTTCTGTGCCTATCACAAACAAAATGGGCACAAAACCGATGACTGCATGGCTCTTAAGTCCCACCTTGAAAAGATCATCAAGGACGGGCACTTAAAAGATTTCATCAAGGAGGGGGGCAGGGTCAACCGAGCTCACCAACGCCAACCTGATGATAATCAAAACAGCGACGAGCCGGAAGGCATCATCAACGTCATCCACCTAGCTCCCACGCCGAAGGGGAGTAACAAGGCTCGTGCCGAGGCCAGGAGGGCTTCACACAGTAGGCAGGTGATGACTACCAAGTTGGGAACTGCGTCCAAGAAAGCTCGGAAGGAGAAACCTAAAATCTGGTTCTCAGATGAGGACTTGGATGGGATCCAGCTCCCCTACAACGACCCACTAATCCTTAGCATGAGGTTAAAAAACTTCAAGGTAACACGAATTCTTGTCGATCCAGGGAGCTCATCAGAAATCCTCTACTTCGACTGCTTCAAGAAGCTGGGTCTGAAAGAAGAGGACCTGCGAGAAGCCAACACCCCCTTGGTGGGCTTCAACTCAAAACCAGTGTACCCCAAAGGGAAAGTCTCCCTAGAAGTCCAAGTCGGAGGCGCCTCTGTTAGAGTTTTTATTTTGTTGCAATTTGATAGGATGCATTCAATTTCATAGCTTGTCCTCTCATTCATTCATGTTCTTCTTCTTAGGATCTTCATGCATATTTATCATTTATAATCTTTGTTTTTATCATTTTTTATGCATGGTTTTCTAAGTTCACAAAATCATTTCAAACTTTTCAAAGTTTTCTTCTTTATCCATATTTTAGTTTGAAAGTTTCATGTCTTTAGAAAATCAGTTCCAAAGCTTGTTTAATGATCCTCAGGTCCCTTGGTGTTCAGCCCTCATAGTTTCAAGTTTCTAAAAAATTCAGTTTTTCTGGGCTGAATCCGGTTGACCGGCCACACTGTGGGTCGACCAGGCTTCTAGCCGTTAAGGCTCATTCTGCAACGGGCAGATTTTTGACCGTTAAGGGGAGGTCGACCGGGAACAGGGGCAGGTCGACCGAGGACTATCCGTTGGGAACTTTTTCTTTATAAAAAGTGACTTTTTGTTTTGAAAAAAGGGCTGAACTTTTGGGAATTTTTAAGGCCAAGAAAGAACAACTTTTTAGGAGAATTAGTGAAGGGATTATGAAGCCAATCCATTGATTCAACCTTTGATCTTCAAATGGGTGTGCTTTCTTTATCCCAAGATTAATTTCATGCTTTGTTTCTAAATCTTTGTTTTCTTTTAAGAATGATCAAATAGTTGGCTTTCTTCTTGAGATGTTGTGTTTCATAACATGCTTTGAACTTTGAAATGTTTTAGCTTTATGAAATCAACATATGATTTATCATTCACATGAGTTATGAATCCTTGCTTTCAAATCTAATTTGTTAATTTTAAGATTGTACTTTTTCATTCAAGTTTGATCTTTTGCAAAACCATGTGTTTGTCAAACAACTCTTTCTCATACTTATGTTTATCATCTTTGCATCATTTAAAGTTTCGTCTTTCTAAAAAGAGATAGAGTGATTTCTAGTATATGCATTATTGATAGACTTTGTCATTCATATGCATGCTTCTAGAAGTTAAGTTTTCACTTTCTAATCAGCCTTTTTAGAGGTATTAAATTGCACTTCATTGTTCTCTTATCCATGCATTCATAGGCATTTTATTTAAGAGAAAATCATCTTGTAAAGGTTACTGCTTAGCCTAAGAAAAGCATTGTGTATAGGTTATTGCTTAGCCTTGAAAAACATAAGTGATGTATTTGTAAGGTTTGAGGTGATCCTAAACCTTAATTTGAACAAGTGAAATCCGGTAGGGTTACCGGGAGTGGATGTAGGCATGTTGGCCGAACCACTATAAATGCTTGTGTCATGGTGGTTGATCTTTTGTTTTTTCCTTTCATGGATGATGCTCTTATGTTTGACTCTATCAAGATTGTAGTTGTTAGTTTTCTTGTGCATGCTTAACTTAGAGATTGCTTCTCTTTACAAGAAAATTAATCTTTCTCAAAGCATAAGTGACTTAAAAGTTAAAAAGTTTTTATTGGTCTAGTCATTTTTGGCTCACCCTATTCACCCCCCCCCCCCCCCCCCCCCCCCCCCCCTCTAGGATTCGCTCTTGGACTTTCAATTGGTATCAGAGCCAAGTTGCTCTTGTTAAGGTTTAACCACCTAGAGTTAGATTTGTTAGGAATTTTGTGTATTGCAATTTGATGGATGCATTATCATTTTAGCATCATTCGAATTTTCACACATGCATTGATTTAGAAAATCTTGAAATCTTGATTTACTCATGCATTGTTTTAAATCTTGTAAATCATATGTTTAATGCATGTTTTGATTGGATGCATTTTAATTTGAAAAAGAAGTTTTATGAATCAAGCTAGCCTATGTTTTAAATCTTTCAAATCTTTTTAGGCTTTTATGTTTCATGATTTTAAAAGCACTTAGATTGAATTAAAATCATGTTTGCAAGCCTGATTTAATGGCCCAAAAGTACCCTCAAAGAAAATCCTTGAAATATGCAATTTATGGGAATTTTGGTCCCTGGACCCGGTCGACCCGTAGTGTGGCTGGTCGACCGAGCCCATGGACCTGGTCGACCGGCCACACTGCTCGGTCGACCGGGAAAGAGCCGTTGCAACTTTTTCTCAAACGGTCAGATTTATGACCGTTGAGCCCGGGTCGACCGAGCCATGTACCAGGTCGACCGAGGACATATCAGAAGTCACTTTTTTACTATAAAATGAGGTTCATTCCCTCGAAAAAGTGGTGGATGAAGGTTGAACATTTTAGTCTTCTTTGAGGTGTTTGGAGACAAAAAGAAAGGGGATGAACTAAGAGAGATCAAGGGTCTAATGGTAAGTTAAAGTTTGGATTAATGAAGTTAAATCTCTAAGTAAGTTTTACTTTTCATTATCATATGTTTCATGCTTTGTTTAAATTATTGGTAAATTAATTTTAGCATGTTAACTATGATGTGTTGAATCCATCACTTCTCTTAATCTTTGATTTAAGTTGGATTGGATTCTTCACCCTTGATTTCAAACCAAGTTTGTTTTAAACCTTTATAAAACACGTTTTGTCAAATCTTTTGATTTCTTTTATAACATGTTTCATTTACTTGGTTGAATCACATTGTTGTTTTCTTTCATTTGAACCTTAGTTAAACTTTTGTTTATGAAAACAACATTGCACATGCATCACATGTTTAGTCTTAAATAGTTTCATACAACTTGTGAACCTTTGATTTTTATATTATCAACAAGTTAGTATTTATACATGTGATTTGCATCTCACTTCAATCAAATCTTTTGTGTACCTTAAACTTTTAAATACATTAAGCAAATATTGATTAGGCTTAATTTTAACTTGATTGAAGTTTTCACACACACACACACTTCATGAGCATTCATCTTAGCATTTCATAGAGTGTTGTGTGAGTTGAATTAAACTTTCATATCCGCCTAGTTAAGAGGTATTGTAATTGAACTTAATTGTATTCTCTTAGAGTGTTTTGTGAAGGCACTACCTTGAGAGAAAATCTCTTTATTGTAAAGGTTATTGCTTAGCCTAAGAAAAGTATTGTGTAAAGGTTATTGCTTAGCCTAGAAAAGCATCTTGTATAGGTTGTTGTTAAGCCTAGAAAAACAACATTATTTAGGTTATTGCTTAGCCTTGGCAAGCATATTGTAGAGGTTATTGCTTAGCCTTTTTTTTCAAAAGCATAAATAATGGAAATCCGGTGGGGTGTTGGATCACAAGCCGGTAGTGGATGTAGGCATTGAGGCCGAACCACTATAAATCCTTGTGTAGTGGTGTTTGCTTTGTGGTGATTGTTTTGTTTAAGCTTCCGCATATTGTTTGTTAATCATCACATGTGACTTGTTAATTTTTAATAAAGTTAAAATTGGCCATAATTAGTCATTAAGTGTAGATCACCTTATTCACCCCCCCCTCTAGGGTTATGATCCCGGACTTTCAATTGGTATCAGAGCCTCGTGCTCTTCATTAGGATCAAGTGTTTTTGGAACTCTTGATTAGTTGTAAAAACCTAGAGTCAAAACCCTAGTGTTGTGTTTTCATGAAAATCAATAGAATGGATTCCACTATGTTAGGTTGTATAGATTCTTCTGGACCCCTCCTTCTTCCATCTATTGGAGATTCAAACCTTGAAATTAATGAATCTCAATTTGAATTAAAAAAGGAAGAAAATGATGGAAATGAAGATGACCTTCAACAAGCCTATGAGGAATTATATACTTTTTCCATAGAGCTTGATAAGAAGAGTAAAAAATTAAGAGAAGAATCTAAAAGACTAAACAAAGAATTAGTTTCTTCAAAAGATGAATATCCATGCTCTTATGGATATCCTTAAAAGTGATGAATATCCTTTTATGATGCTTGATGGAATTTTGTGTTTGTCACATCCATGCTCTTAATCATGTTTTCAAATTCAATTAGTTTCAATTGTGTCGCGACCCCGGACCGGGTCCCTTAGACGAGGCGGCCTAATCCGGGATCGGGACTTGTTGTTATAATAATTTGATGTATGATTGTGCATAAATTAAATCCAACTCCAAAACGTATACGAGTTCATCAAGAAGGATGCCACTCGTACACGCGATTTCCCACAGGTGTCCGCGGTGAGGATAACACATCAACATGAATATTTCTTTTATGTGCGGAAGCATGTAGCAAATCTATATTTCATACATTCATGTCCAAGATACAAGATTAAAGCATGTTTCATACTAGTATCAAAATGAGCAATGATCATTAAAGCTATAACCTCAAAAATAAAGTTAAGGTTTACAACAAAGTAGTTTAATTACATTGATCCCAAAAATAGAGGCCAACAAAGGCCAATATGAATAAAGTATCAAGTTTCCCAAAAGAATGGTTAGACACAACCCAAAACGTGTTATGCAACTCCGGCACCCGAATGTCTAGATGACATCATCGGCGTGCCACTCAACTAACTGCTGCGGTTCGCCAACCGCAACCTCGAGCTCCTCCTCGGGGAGACCAACAACGGGACCTGAGTACCAAAAACAAGGGTCAAACACGACGGTTTGGGAAACGGGTGCAAAGACATAACAATATAGAAAATACCTTGAAAATCATTTAAACCTGTCAAGCATTAATTTCATAAAACAAGAGAAACATTTGATCAAATACATATGCAATATAAAAACATGTAAGGTATCCAAGGAAACGGGAAACAGACAAGATGGCAACCACACATAGCTAAGTCCTCTATCACCGAAGTGACATGAGTATATCGGGATGTTGTCTCAGTCACCGAAGTGAGGAGATGCAACATAAGTAACATATACATAATATAATACAATACGGGACGGGACCACGGTAGCGAACCGGGTATCGGGACAAGACCACGGTGATAACCGGGTAGTGGGATCCAAGACTGCAGCTGGCGGGACGGGAAAGGGTCTCCAAGTTGGTCGATCAAACCGGCAAGAAAAGCCAAGCTTAGTGGTGCCGACTCATAGGTCAAATCATGTAAAACAAGTCATGTACAAATCATATGTGATGCACTTTAATAAACGGGCGGGACGGGGTGCTTAAAAGCACTAATTTCATTTTCAAACGGGAAGTGCATGTCGGGGCTAGCGAAAGCTTTAGTTTCAAATTCAATGTTTTCGGGAATAATAAATCACATTTCTTGAAATTCGGGACAAGTATCGGGATTCGATATAAATCAAGTGAATAAGGACCCCGTATGTCTATTGTGATGATCACTTGGTACTCCTTGAGTTTAGAGACATTCCAGGCTCTTTATGCACCTTAGGGATTCAAACCCTAATCGAGTTTTAATTAAACAAAATATAATAGAGATGGGATCCTAGGCACAATGTTAATCAAGTAGTACCTTACAACCTACTCATTCATCGAAGGGAAAACGGATTCGCGATATCCAAACAAACCAATTTCGCGTTTAGATAAAAGAAAGGATATCCCGTCGTTCCGTACCGTTCAAGATTGAACTAGGTTAAGTACCGATACAACCGGATTAACCGTGAGGAAATGACGGTTCAACCATCCTCAAAAGAAGTCCAACGGGTCCACAAAAGGGTCACTAAGTTACATTCAAGGTCCACCTAAACATAGGGTAAAAGGTCCATTTTTCTGCAGGGTTTCCAGTTGGGCCGGTCGACCTGGCCCATGGCCGGTCGACCGCGTACACAGTGGCTCGGTCGACCGGGAGTTGTAACTTTAAATAGGTGAACAGTCTTTTGGTCAGGCTCCAGGGAGCCTGACCTCTGTATGGCCGGTCGACCGCGCCCTGGGCCGGTCGACCGCGTGCACTGCGGAACAGAGAATCCCGCAGTGCAGCAGGTCTGCTAACTGGGGGCTTGTTCCAGTGTCGCCGGTCGACCGCGCCACTTGGCCGGTCGACCGCGTGAACGGCGTAACAGAACCCAGGTTCTGTTACAGCAGTTCAGTGATCTTCCCATTCTTTTCTATCTTTTCTACATTGTCTCCAAACCTGATTAGCAATCTCATATGTGATTAAAACAAGCTTTCAAGACTCACAAATATGCATTTATTTCAAATCTAACAAGTCATTAATACCTCAAAACATTAGGTGAAAACATAAATGCATTTCATCAAAACTCTTTCAAATGTAAAAAATATCAAAACATGCACTTGCCTCAAGTCTTAAATCAGTGGAAAACAGCTCCTAGCACTCTTGCAAGTCAAGGGAACAAGCTCTACCAAAAACCCCTAAAACAAACCCTAAAATGGGTCAAAACAATGAGGAAGAGGAGAGAGCTTTCAATATTGAAAATGTAGCTTCTCTAAGACCAAAGGAACACTAATCTAGAAGATTAGGAAAAGATCTTACCAATAGGTTCTCCAAATGAGCAATGCAAGCTAGAAGAAGGTCTTGGAGAGATGGGATTCCTTCAAAAATGGTGTCAATGGAGGGCCCTTGAAGTGGAGAAGAAGATCATGTAATCTTTTGAGATGATGGTGCAAGTTTGGGTGATGCTTGATGATGGAGAAGCAAGAAGAAGAGAAAGTGCACCAAAAACCCTAGGTTCAAGGAAGTTGCTGGAAAAAGAGAAAATGGGGGAAAGAGTTCTCTTATATAAGCTACACAAGTGGGCTCCACCATCTAGTAACCTAGTTGGGCTGAAATAGTGATTTTCGGGGCTCCGGATGAAATCGACGAAGAAGGAAGAAATGATCGTCGAAATATCTAGTTTCTAAAAAGTTTATGTTTCGCGGGTTTCGGGATTAACACTAATTTGGTACAGATTTAGTGTAAAAGTACTGTTTTGCCCTTGAAGCTAGAAAAGTCAAGTTTCGGGGTTTCGAACGGGAACGGGATCAACATGAAAGTTGAAAGCAATAACAAGATAAACAAAACGGGATGAAATACAAATCAAGAAAACCAATATAAAACCTCAAGTACACAAAAGCCATAAACAAGGAACCCCCAAAGGGCCCCACTAATACCAAAGTATTCAAAATCCCCAAAGCTATTTCAAAGCTATTCTAAACCACTAAACCAAACTCCACAAGACAAATCAAGACTAACACGCAACTACTAAGCACTAATTGAGATCACTCGGGTCGGGGTCTTACAAATTGGTATAATTTTTGATTGTTGTAATATCCAATTGATGTCATATCTTAAGAATGTGATAGACCATGTACATTGGATTGAACTTTATAGTAATATGTTTTCGTTCCATGTTACATTCCATTAGCATCATAATTTTCATATTTGCCACCTCTCTTGCTCATATAAGTAAATCTCATGACCACCATATTTATGTGATCATAATCTTGGTTGGTTAATGTTTGAGGTAGGCTTCATGTTTGAATTTCATTTCATTCATCTTGCACATGATAGTCATATTTAATGATTGGATGAAATGATTTCAAAATTTTCATAGCATATGATTTTCATAAGTTATATTGATTGATGCTATGATTAGTAAACCCCATAACATCATGGATAGCTCTAATTTGGATTTTTTCCTAATAGTTATATTCTTTTTAACTCCATTTTAGAGTGATTGATTTAATAGTCATATCCTTCAATCTCAATTGGTATATTTGTTTTATATATATTCCAATTGGTATCCATGATCGCTTTTCTCCATGGCCTTGCTCTGTATATTGTCAATTTGATCATATTGAGTTCTATAGTTATATGTTTCTAATTCTTTCCTTGAAGTTTTTCCTCAATTGGTAAAACCATCTTCTTCTTGCTCCAAATAGTTAAACATTTGTCAAAAGTTTGACAAAAGAAGAGAATGGATTGAGTGGGAGTGTAAACCTTCATAGGAAGTATTAGTGTTGATCAAATTGGCCTTTGTACTGGCTTTGAACCCTTGGAGACTTCTAACCATACATGATGGCCTGTTATGTATTTCATTTTCGTTTTCATTTGTTAACAGGTGCTACTAAAAGGTATTTTCTTTATTTCATGTGTGTAGGTACCTTTGCAATTTAATGTCAAAGGGGGAGAGAGCAATCAAGTTGTCTCAAGAGGGTGAGTATGTCCATACATCCTAAAGGGAGATATTGTATGATCTTCTACAGGGGAGAGAATGCATATCTTGCCAAAAGGAGAGAGTGCATGGTCAAAGGGGGAGAGTTGATAGAAGAGAAAGTTTGGGAGCTAAAGAAGATGCTTGGCTATTGAAAAGAAAGCTTGAAGGATGATAAAGCTCCAAGCATCAAGAAGATTGAAGAAAAAGAACTAGAAGCCCAAGCTAAGAGAAGGAGCATCCAAGAGATTTCAAGACTTGTCCAGCTTAGGGGGAGCTGAAGACTCAGTGTGTAAATTCAGTGATGAGTAAGGTTTGCCATCAAATTGCAAAGGAGGAGATTGTTAGGAATTTTGTGTACTGCAATTTGATGGATGCATTATCATTTTAGTATCATTCGAATTTTCACACATGCATTGATTTAGAAAATCTTGAAATCTTGATTTACTCATGCATTGTTTTAAATCTTGTAAATCATATGTTTTATGCATGTTTTGATTGGATGCATTTTAATTTGAAAAAGAAGTTTTATGAATCAAGCTAGCCTATGTTTTAAATCTTTCAAATCTTTTTAGGCTTTTATGTTTCATGATTTTAAAAGCACTTAGATTGAATTAAAATCATGTTTCCAAGCTTGATTTAATGGCCCAAAAGTCCCCTCAAAGAAAATCCTTGAAATATGCAATTGATGGGAATTTTGGTCCCTGGACTCGGTCGACCCGCAGTGTGGCCGGTCGACCGAGCCCATGGACCTTGTCGACCGGCCACACTGCTCGGTCGACCGGGAAAGAGCCATTGCAGCTTTTTCTCAAACGGTCAGATTTATGACCGTTGAGCCCGGGTCGACCGAGCCATGTACCAGGTCGACCGGGGACACGTCAGAAGTCACTTTTTTACTATAAAATGAGGTTCATTCCCTTGAAAAAGTGGTGGATGAAGGTTGAACATTTTAGTCCTCTTTGAGGTGTTTGGAGACAAAAAAGAAAGGGGATGAACTAAGAGAGATCAAGGGGTCTAATGGAAAGTTAAAGCTTGGATTAATGAAGTTAAATCTCTAAGTAAGTTTTACTTTTCATTATCATATGTTTCATGCTTTGTTTAAATTATTGGTAAATTAATTTTAGCATGTTAACTATGATGTGTTGAATCCATCACTTCTCTTAATCTTTGATTTAAGTTGGATTAGATTTTTCACCCTTGATTTCAAACCAAGTTTGTTTTAAACCTTTATAAAACACGTTTTGTCAAATCTTTTGATTTCTTTTATAACATGTTTCATTTACTTGGTTGAATCACATTGTTGTTTTCATTCATTTGAACCTTAGTTAAACTTTTGTTTATGAAAACAACATTGCACATGCATCACATGTTTAGTCTTAAATAGTTTCATACAACTTGTGAACCTTTGATTTTTATATCATCAACAAGTTAGTATTTATACATGTGATTTGCATCTCACTTCAATCAAATCTTTTGTGTATCTTAAACTTTTAAATACATTAAGCAAATATTGATTGGGCTTAATTTTAACTTGATTGAAGTTTTCACACACACACTTCATGAGCATTCATCTTAGCATTTCATAGAGTGTTGTGTGAGTTGAATTAAACTTTCATATCCGCCTAGTTAAGAGGCATTGTAATTGAACTTAATTGTATTCTCTTAGAGTGTTTTGTGAAGACACTACCTTGAGAGAAAATCTCTTTATTGTAAAGGTTATTGCTTAGCCTAAGAAAAGCATTGTGTAAAGGTTATTGCTTAGCCTAGAAAGCATCTTGTATAGATTGTTGTTAAGCCTAGAAAAACAACATTGTTTAGGTTATTGCTTAGCCTTGGAAAGCATACTGTAGAGGTTATTGCTTAGCCTTTTTTTTCAAAAGCATAAATAGTGGAAATCCGGTGGGGTGTTGGATCACAAGCCGGTAGTGGATGTAGGCATTGAGGCCGAACCACTATAAATCCTTGTGTAGTGGTGTTTGCTTTGTGGTGATTATTTTGTTTAAGCTTCCGCATATTGTTTGTTAATCATCACATGTGACTTGTTAATTTTTAATAAAGTTAAAATTGGCCATAATTAGTCATTAAGTGTAGATCACCCTATTCACCCTCTAGGGTTAGGATCCCGGACTTTCAAGATTCCTAGTGAGTGTTTTTCTTTTGATTGCCACCATGCAAACTCATTTGGGTGAAGGCAATGCCACTAATAGATCTCCCTTATTTAATGGAACACACTATCGTTATTGGAAAATTAGAATGCAAGTGTTTTTAGAAGCCCAAAGCTTAGATGTGTGTAACATCATAGAAGATGGATATCATCCTCCTACTACCACAGAAAAAGACTCTGAGGGGAATGTCATATCCATAAATATCAAACCTAAAAATGCTTGGACTCAAGGGGAGAAGGATAGAGCAAATTTAAATGCAAAGGCAAAAAACTCTCTATATTGTGCTCTATCTCAAGAAGAATTTAATAGAGTAGTAAATTGCAACTCTGCTAAGGAAGTCTGGGATACCCTAGAGACCACTCATGAAGGCACAGATCAGGTTAAGATAGCCAAAATTCAAATGTTGACCTCTAAATTAGAAGATATTAAAATGCTTGAAGAAGAAACATTTGATGAGTTCTACTCTAAATTTATGGAAATTGTCAACTATCTTATAGGCCTAGGAGAAAAAATGGATGAATCTAAAGCTGTTAGAAAGATTTTAAGATCTCTCCCAAAAAGATTCAGGCCCAAGATTTTAGCCATAACGGAAAGCAAAGATGTTGACAAAATCAAAATTGAAGAACTAAGAGGAAATCTCCTTACTTATGAATTAGACTTTGAAGTTCAAGACAAAAAGAAAGGAATAGCTTTTTCCTCTCAATTAAAAGAAAAAGAAAGTGAGGTTGATAGTGATGATGATAATGCTTTATTTGTTAAATTTAAAAGATTCTTTAGAAACAACAAGAACAATAGAAATTCTGATGAAAGCAAAAGTCCTAGATTCCAAAGAAATCCCAAATAATCCTTTGTTAAAAGAAATGTGCAATGTTACAATTGCAAGGGGTTTGGACACATTGCTCAAAATTGCTCCACTCCTAAAGATTTTGAAAAAGGAGATAAGAAAGGAAAGAAAGCTTTAAACATAACCTGGGATGAAGAAGATGAAGATAGTGACAACAATGAATCCCCAAATAATGAAGATGAAAATTTCCCTAATTGGCTTCTACTTTCATCAATTGAAGATGTCAATGAGCATAATACTTTAATAGATGACACATTAGAATAAGAAGAAACAAATGATGAAGTTGAAGATATTGAAATTCAGCAAGCTTATGATGAACTGTATGAAAATTGTGAAATCTTATTTAAGAAAAACAAAATTATCAACTAAGAATCCAAAAAGCTTGTTAATGAAATAAAAGTTTTAAAAGATGAATTGAAATTAAGAATCAATGAGAAGATTGACTTAGAACACAAGTTCACCACTCTAAATGAAAATCTAGCTTATGCTCAAAACCAAATTCATAATTTACAATCCAAGCTAGAATCTAGTCAACTTGAAACTAACTCTCTACAAATGAAACTTAACAAAGGAAAATTCATTGTTGATAAATTCACTTTGGGAAATGATAAGTTTTATTAAATGTTAGGGATGTATAAAATTTATTGTGATAAGAGTGGGATAGGTTTTGAAAGTTCCTCTAGTAACAAGAAAAATAGTTTCCAAATCATTACTAAAATTTTCCAAAAACCCCTAGTTGAGAGAAACTATACTTCTAGATGGACTTGTCATTTTTGCAATCGTAGTGGTCATTTAGTTCCTAATTGCCCATACAAAATTAGATTGTCTCTCAAAAATCCATCTAGAATTGTTTTCAAGTTTCTCCCCAAGGCCATTCCCTCTAAATCTTTTTTATCTAGTTGGACTATGAAAGAAACACATGTTGAGAGTCTCTTAGTGCAAACCGCTTTGAAAGGTAAAGAAAACCCTATTTGGTTCTTAGATAGTGGTTGTTCCAAACACATGACAGGAGACCGATCTAGATTCAGCTCTATAGTGGAATATGATGGAGGAAACGTTTCTTTTGCTGACAATAGCAAAGCTCAAATCATTGGAAAATGAAGTGTGAAAGTGAAAGTCCGGGATCCTTACCCTAGAGGGGGGCGGGGGTGAATAGGGTGATCTACACTTAATGACTAATTATGGCCAAATTTAATTTCTTAACAATCAACTAGTCACATGTGATGATTAACATACAATATGCGGAAGCTTAAACCAAACAATCACCACAAAGCAAACACCACTACACAAGGATTTATAGTGGTTCGGCCTCAATGCCTACATCTACTACCGGCTTGTGATCCAATACCCCACCGGATTACCACTATTTATGCTTTTCAAAAGGCTAAGCAATAGCCTTTACAATATGCTTTCCAAGGCTAAGCAATAACCTAACAATATTGTTTTTCTAGGCTAAACAACAACCTATCAATGTGTTTTTCTAGGCTAAGCAATAACCTGACAATGTTATTTTTCTAGGCTAAAACAACAACCTATCAATGTGCTTTTCTAGGCTAAGCAATAACCTTTACAATAGAAAGATTTCTCTCAAGGAAGTGTCTACACAAACACTTTAAGAGATTACAATTAAAGCTCAATTACAATGCCTTTAAAATAGGCGGATATAAAATTGACAAACAAATTCACACAATACTCTATGAAATGCAAAGATGAATGCTCATGGTGTGTGTGTGAAAACTTCAATCAAGTTTAAATTAAGCCCAATCAATATTGGCTTAACGCATTCAAAAGTTTAAGGCACACAAAACATTTGATTGAAGTGAAATGCGAATCACATGTATAAATACTAACTTGTTGATGATATAAAAATCAAAGGCTCACAAGTTGTATGAAACTATTTAAGACTAAACATGTGATGCATGTGCAATGTTGTTTTAAAAAACAAAGTAGTAAAACTAAGGTTCAAATGAATGAAAACAACAATATGATTCAACCAAGTAAATGAAACATGTTATAAAAGAAATCAAAGGATTTGACAAAACATGTTTTATAAAGTTTTAAAACAAACTTGGTTTGAAATCAAGGGTGAAGAATCCAATCCAACTTAAATCAAAGATTAAGAGAAGTGATGGATTCAACACATCATTGTTATCTTGCTAAAATTAATTTACCAATAATTTAAACAAGGCATGAAACTTATGATAATGAAAAGTAAAACTTACTTAGAGATTTAACTTCATTAATCCAAGCTTTAGCTTTCCATTAGACCCCTTGATCTCTCTTAGTTCATCCCCTTTCTTTTGTCTCCAAAACACCTCAAGGAAGACTAAAAAGTTCCACTTTTAGCAACAACTTTTTCAAGGGAATGAACCTCATTTTATACTCAAAAAATGAGTTCTAGCGTGTCCCCGGTCGACCTACACTGTACCCCGGTCGACCTGGCCTTAACGGTAAAAAATCTGACCGTTTGAAAAAGTAGCCCAACGGCTCTTTTCACGGTCGACCCGCAGTGTGCGCGGTCGACCGGGTCCATGGGCTTGGTCGACCGAGCACACTGCAGGTCGACCTAGGCCCAGGGAACAAAATCCCCAAAAAGGCATATTTCAAAGATTTTTCTTGAGGGGACTTTTGGGCCAATAAATCAAGCTTGGAAACATGATTTTAATTCAATCTAAGTGCTTTTAAAATCATGAAACATAAAAGCCTAAAATGATTTGAAAGATTTAAAACATAGGCTAGCTTGATTCATAAAACTTCTTTTCAAATTAAAATGCATCCAATCAAAACATGCATGAAACATATGATTTACAAGATTTAAAACAATGCGTGAGTAAATCAAGATTACAAGTTTTTTCTAAATCACTACATGTGTGAAAATTCAAATGATGATTAAAATGATAATACATCCATCAAATTGCAATATACAAAATCCCTAATAGAAAGGAGATCAAATACCAACCTTAAATGATGTATTTCTTGTGGAATGATTAAAGCATAATCTTCTTAGCATAAGTCAATTGTGTGATAAAGGGAACAAGGTAGTCTTTGACAGTCAATCATGCAAAGTGGTAAATGATAAAACCAATCAAGTTATTCTTACTGGATCAAGGACAAAAGGAAATATCTACATTATAGAAGAATCTGATGATAATGAGTCTAGGTGCTTGATAACTAAAGATCAAGAAAATTACTTATGGCACCAAAGGATGGGACATATAAATTTCAAATTGATGAAAATGTTCTCTAAAAATGAAATTATGAGAGGGATTCCAAAATTGAGTGATGTTAAATCTGAAATCTGTAAGGCATGTCAATTGGGCAAACAAATCAAGAAGAGTTTTAAAGGTTTAAAGGATATATCGTCTTCTCGTCCTCTTGAACTAATCCACATGGACTTGATTGGTCCTGCACCTGTGCAAAGTATTGGAGGAAAGAAATTTATTTTGGTTATGGTAGACGATTATTCTCGTTTTGGATGGATTGCTTTTCTTCATGCTAAATCGGACGTTGTAGACAATATCATAAGAATTTGCAGTAAGATAAAAGTGGAAAAAGATTGTAAAATTTGGAAGATTAGAAGTGATCATGGTGGAGAGTTTGAAAATGAAAAATTTGCTAAATTTTGTGAGAGTCATGGAATTAATCATCAATATTCTGCTCCCAAAACTCCTCAACAAAATGGAGTAGCTGAAAGGAGAAATAGAGTAATTCAAGAAATGGCTTGGACCATGCTTAATGAAAAGAATTTCTCTCGTAATCTATGGGCTGAAGCTATGAATACTGCTTGTTATCTTATAAACAGAGTTTATCTAACTAAGAATACCAACAAAACTCCTTATGAACTTTACTTTGATAGAAAACTTAATTTGGGGTATTTGAAAGTTTTTGGAAGTAAATGTTATATTCTAAGAGATAGGGAGCAGTTGGAGAAATTTGAGCATAAATCTGATGAAGGAATTTTTCTAGGATACTCTGAAAGAAGCAAGGCATATAGAGTTTTCAATCATAGAACCATGACCATAATTGTAAGACCCCGACCCGAGTGACCTCGATTAGTGCTTAGTTAGTTGCGTGTTAGTCTTGATTTGTTTTGTGGATTTGGTTTAGTTGGTTTAGAATAGCTTGGTAATAGCTTTGGGGATTTTGGAGTGCCTTTGGTATTAGTGGGGCCCTTTGGGGGTCCCTTGTCTATGACTTTGTGTGTGCTTGAGGTGTTATCTCGGTTTTCTTGATTTGTATTTTACCCCGATTTACTTGTTTTGTTATTACCTTCAACTTTCATGTTGATCCCGTTCCCGTTTGAAACCCCGAAACTTGACTTTTCTAGCTTCAAGGGCAAAACAGTACTTTTACACTAAATCTGTACCAAATTAGTGTTAATCCCGAAACCCGCGAAACATAAACTTTTTAGAAACTAGATATTTCGACGATCATTTCTTCCTGCTTCGTCGATTTCATCCGGAGCCCCGAAAATCACTATTTCAGCCCAACAAGCTTACTAGTTGGTGGAGCCCACTTGTGTAGCTTATAAAAGAGAACCCATCTCCTTCATTCTCTCTTTTTCCAGCAACTTCCTTGAACCTAGGGTTTGTGTGCACCTTTCTCTTCTTCTTCTTGTTCTTCCATCATCAAGAAGCATCACTAAACTTGCACCAACATCTATTTGGACTCCATCATCTTCTTCACAACTTCAAGAGCTTCCTATTGGTACCATTTGTGGAGGAATCCCATCTCTCCAAGATCTTCTTCTAGCTTGCCTTGTTCATTTGGAACACCATTTGGTAAGATCTCTTCCTAATCTTCTAGATTAGTGTTCTTCTAGCCTTAGAGAAGCTACATTTTCAATATTGAAAGCTCTCTCTTCTCCTTCATTGTTTTGACCCATTTTAGGGTTTGTTTTGGGGATTTTTGTAGAGCTTGTTATCCTTGACTTGCAAGAGTGCTAGGAGCTGTTTTTCATTGATTTAAAGACTTAAGGCAAGTGGATGTTTTGACTCTTTTACCTTTGAATGAGTTTTAATGAAATGCATTTATGTTTTCACCTAATGTTTTGAGGTATTAATGACTTGTTAGATTTGAAATAAATGCATATTTGTGAGTCTTGATAGCTTGTTTCATCCAAGTATTAGATTGCTAAACATGTTTGAAAGAATGTGGAAAGGAATGGAAGAAATGGGAAAGACCCCTGAACTGCTGTAACAGAACCTGGGTTCTGTTACGCAGTTCACGCGGTCGACCGGCCAAGGGGCGCGGTCGACCGGCTACACAGGAACAGGCCCCCATGTTGGGCAACCTGCTGAACTGCGGGGACTGCTGTTGCGCAGTTAGCGTGGTCGACCGGCCAAGGGCGCGGTCGACCGGCGACACAGAGGTCAGGCTCTCTGGAGCCTGACCAAAACACTGCTCCTGCATTTAAAGTTACAACTCCCGGTCGACCTGGCCCATGGCCCGTCGACCGAGCCCCTGTGTACGCGGTCGACCGGCCATGGGCTAGGTCGACCGGCCCAACTGGAAACCCTGCAGAAAAATGGACTTTTGCCCTATGTGTAGGTGGACTTTAAATGGAACTTAGTGACCCTTTTGTGGACCCGTTTGACCTCTTTTGAGGATGGTTGAACCGACATCTCCTCACGGTTAATCCGGTTGTATCGGTGATTAACCTAGTTCAATCTTGAACGGTACGGAACGACGGGATATCCTTTCTTTTATCTAAACGTGAAATTGGTTTGTTTGGATATTGCGGATCCATTTCCCTTCGATGAATGAGTAGGTTGTAAGGTACTACTTGATTAACATTGTGCCTAGGATCCCATCCCTTTTATGCTTTGTCTATTTAAAACTCGATTAGGGTTTGAATCCCTAAAGTGCATAAAGAGCCCAGAATGTCTTTAAACTCAAGGAGTACCAAGTGATCATCACAATTGACATACGGGGTCCTTATTCACTTGATTTATATCGAATCCCGATACTTGTCCCGAATTTCAAGAAATGTGATTTATCATTCCCGAAAACATGGAATTTGAAACTAAAGCTTTTGCTAGCCCCGACATGCACTTCCCGTTTGAAAATGAAATTAGTGCTTTTGAGCACCCCGTCCCGCCCGTTTATTAAAGTGCATTACATATGATTTGTACATGACTTGTTTTACGTGATTTGACCTATGAGTCGGCACCACTAAGCTTGGCTTTCCTTGACGGTTTGATCTACCGACTTGGAGACCCTTTCCCGTCCCGCCAGCTGCAGTCTTGGATCCCGCTACCCGGTTATTACCGTGGTCTTGTCCCGATACCCGGTTCGCTACCGTGGTCCCGTCCCGTATTGTATTATATTATGTATATGTTACTTATGTTGCATCTCCTCACTTCGGTGACTGAGACAACATCCCGATATGCTCATGTCACTTCGGTGATAGAGGACTTAGCTATGTGTGGTTGCCATCTTGTCTGTTTCCCGTTTCCTTGGATACCTTACATGTTTTATCTTACATATGTATTTGAATAAGTGTTTATCTTGTTTTATGAAACTATTGCTTTGACAGGTTTAAATGTTTTACAAGGTATTTTCTATATTGTTATGTCTTTTCACCCGTTTGCCAAACCGTCGTGTTTGACCCTTTGCTCTGACACTCAGGTCCCGTTGTTGGTCTCCCCGAGGAGGAGCACGAGGAGGCGGTCGGAGAACCGCAATGATTAGTTGAGTGGCACGCTGATGATGTCATTTAGACATTCGGGTGCCGAGTGACGTAACATTTTGGGTTGTGTCTAACCATTCTTTTGGGGAAACTTGATGTTTTATTCATTGGCCTTTGTTGGCCTCTATTTTTGGGAACAATGTAATTAAACTACTTTGTTGTAGACCTTAACTTTATTTTGGGGTTATAGCTTTAATGATCATTGCTCATTTTGATACTAGTATGAACATGTGATAAATCTTGTATCTTGGACATGAATGTATGAAATAGATTTGCTACACGCTTCCGCACATAAAAGAAATATTCATGTCGATGTGATATCCTCACCGCAGACACCTGTGGGAAATCGCGTGTACGAGTGGCATCCTTCTAGATGGACTCGTATACGTTTTGTTGAGTTTTGGGTTTTAATTAATTCAATCTTATGCAGACCAACCCATCATACATATTCCTCCATATAACATTAGTCCCGATCCCGGATTAGGCCCGTTGACCCGGTCCGGGGTCGCGACAATAATGGAATGAGCTCATGTTGTTATCCATGATGTAAATCAAGTCGGAAGAATTCTACAAGATGATGATGAAGCTGACACTGATAATGAACAACCTATTCCACAAGATAGTAATGATATTAGTCCATCCAAAGCCATTACTTCAACCAAATTAATGAAAAATCACACATTGGATAATATTATTGGAGATATCGGCAGAGGGGTTATGACCTGGAAACAAGTTCAAAATCTTTGTGCTCATTACTCTTTTGTCTCTCAAATCGAGTCCAAGAATTTTTCTGAGGCTGAATCTAAATATGAATGGATGGAAGTAATGCAAGAAGAATTGAATCAATTTAAGAAGAACGATGTTTGGGATCTTGTCCCTTTACCCATTGAGAAAAATCCTATTGGCACAAAGTGGATTTATAAGAACAAATCAGATGAATCTGGCAATGTTGTGAGGAACAAGGCAAGACTTGTAGCAAAAGGTTATGCTCAAATAGAAGGAATTGATTTTGAAGAAACTTTTGCTCTAGTAGCTCGTTTAGAATCCATACGAATTTTATTGGGATATGCTAGTAGCATGAGAATCAAATTATTCCAGATGGATGTCAAAAGTGCTTTCTTAAATGGAGAAATTGAGGAAGATGTTTATGTTACCCAACCAGAGGGCTTTGAAAATCCTCATCATCCAGAATATGTTTACAAACTTAAGAAAGCTCTCTATGGATTAAAACAAGCTCCTAGGGCTTGGTACGAAAAACTTACAAACCATTTGCTCGAAAATAACTTTGATTGTGGGAAAGTTGACAAGACCCTATTTATCAAGAAAATTGATCAAGACATTCTTGTTGTTCAAATTTATGTTGATGATATAGTTTTTGGATCCACTTCAGAGAAACTTGCTCAAGAATTTTCAATATTAATGAGTTCCACTTTTGAGATGAGTCTGGTCTGTCCCCTATGATTTTTCCTTGGTCTTCAAGTTAACCAAACCGAGAAAGGAATTTTTCTTAGTCAGCCCAAATTTGCTCTAGAAATTATTAAGAAGTTTGGCCTAGAAAACTCTAAAATTAACTACAATCCCATGGGATCTACTTCAAAACTTTCTAGTGGCCCCCATGGGAAAAAGGTAGACCAAAAACTCTATAGAAGTATGATAGGTAGCCTCCTCTACCTTACAACTAGCAAACTGGATCTATCCTTTAGTGTTGGAATTTGTGCTCGGTATCAATCAGATCCTCGTGAGTCCCATCTTAAAGCTGTCAAACGTATTATCAAATATATCAATGGGACATCTCATTATGGCATTTGGTTTCCTTGTGAGTCCTCATTACAATTGATTGGATACAGTGATGCAGATTGGGCAGGATCTATAGATGATAGGAAAAGCGCCAGTGGCTGCTGTTATTTCATAGGAAGCTGCTTAGTAGCTTGGCATAGCAAAAAGCAAAATTCTGTATCCTTGTCTACTGCCGAAGCTGAATATATTGCAGCAGGTAGCTGTTGTGCTCAACTGTTGTGGATGAAACAAAGTCTGTTAGATTATAATGTTCCACAACAATTTATGCCTATCATGTGTGACAATTCTAGTGCCATTAGTATTTCTAAAAATCCTGTTCAGCATTCTCGCACTAAACACATTGACATTCGCTATCATTTCTTGCGCGATCATGCTGATCAAGGCACTATTGAGTTAATCTTTATTCCAATAGATTCCCAATTGGCCGACTTATTTACTAAACCCCTTGGAAATGATCGGTTCATAAAATTGAGACATCAATTGGGCATTGGCCCATGCCCTGAATTCTGAATTTTTGTTGGCTAATCAACTGTTACTACACTTTATTTTTATTATATCTCTTATAAATAGGTGCTACTAACATTGTTGTGTGTTTTCTCGTTGATGGGCAGGCTCCTTTGAAATTAGATGTCAAAGGGGGAGAGAGAAATATCATGTGGTCTCCAATTGAGGGGGAGACAATTCAAGGGTTATCTAGTTGAGGGGGAGAAGCTTTACCTTCGTTTTGCTCTCGAAAGGAAAATTTAAAGCTCCAAAATATTCAAATGCTCCCGTTCATCCAAAGCTCCTTAAATGTCCAAAGAAGTTGTTGTTCAAGGTTCAAAGGAGATAGAGAGAGAGAGAGAGAGTTCAAGCTTCTAGAGTTGCCATCAAATTGCAAAGGGGGAGATTGTTAGAGTTTTTATTTTGTTGTAATTTGATAGGATGCATTCAATTTCATAGCTTGTCCTCTCATTCATTCATGTTCTTCTTCTTAGGATCTTCATGCATATTTATCATTTATAATCTTTATTTTTATCATTTTTTATGCATGGTTTTCTAAGTTCACAAAATCATTTCAAGCTTTTCAAAGTTTTCTTCTTCATCCATATTTTAGTTTGAAAGTTTCATGTCTTTAGAAAATCAGTTCCAAAGCTTGTTTAATGATCCTCAGGTCCCTTGGCGTTCAGCCCTCATAGTTTCAAGTTTCTAAAAAATTCAGTTTTTCTGGGCTGAATCCAGTCGACCTCCTATGTGGCCGGTTGACCGGCCCAATGGAGCCGGTCGACCGAACACACTGTGGGTCGACCGGGCTTCTAGCCGTTAAGGCTCATTCTGCAACGGGCAGATTTTTGACCGTTAAGGGGAGGTCGACCAAGAACAGAGGCAGGTCGACCAAGGGCTATCCGTTGGGAACTTTTTCTTTATAAAAAGTGACTTTTTGTTTTGAAAAAAGGGCTGAACTTTTGGGAATTTTCAAGGCCAAGAAAGAACAACTTTTTAGGAGAATTAGTGAAGGGATTATGAAGCCAATCCATTGATTCAACCTTTGATCTTCAAATGGGTGTGCTTTCTTTATCCGAAGATTAATTTCATGCTTTGTTTCTAAATCTTTCTTTTCTTTTAAGCATGATCAAATAGTTGGCTTTCTTCTTGAGATGTTGTGTTTCATAACATGCTTTGAACTTTGAAATGTTTTAGCTTTATGAAATCAACATATGATTTATCATTCACATGAGTTATGAATCCTTGCTTTCAAATCTAACTTGTTAATCTTAAGATTGTACTTTTTCATTCAAGTTTGATCTTTTGCAAAACCATGTGTTTGTCAAACAACTCTTTCTCATACTTATGTTTATCATCTTTGTCGCGACCCCGGACCGGGCCCCCCGAAGGACTGATCCGGGATCGGGACCATTAGTGTTTAGTGTGTCATGAACCAACCACACATATGTTTTTATTTTTAATTTCCCACAGGTGTCCGCGGTGAGGATATCACAATCATCCATTAACATTCTTTCACGTGCGGAAGCGTGTAGCAAATCAAATAGTCCATCTATCATTAGTCATGAAGACAACAACCACAAGTATAAATACTGTATCAGAATGAGCAATGATATATAGCAAGTTTCCCAAGTTGTTAAAGTTAAACAAAAGATCAGTTAATTACAATCCCAAAAAATAGAGGCCAACAAAGGCCAATATAACAAAAGAATAACTCCCAAAAGAATGGTCAAAGAGTTCCCCTCAAAATGTTACGCGTCTCCAAGCAGTCAGATGTCTACATGACATCGTCAGCACGCCACTCGACTAGAGGCTGCGGCTCACCTACCGCCTCCTCTGGCTCCTCCTCAAGGAAACCGGCAACGGGACCTGAGTACCAAAGCAAAGGATCAGACACGACGGTCTGGCAAGAGAATGAAAAGATACAACCATACACAATAGATGAAATACCGTGAAAAGCATAGAAATCTGTTTAAACAAGAACTCTAATAAAACAGATAAATCATTTGCTGTAAAATAAGTAAACAAGATAAAACATATGAGGTAACCAAGGAATCGGGAATAACAAGGTGGCAACCACAAGAAGCTAAGTCCTCTATCACTAAAGCAATAGAGCAATAACTAGGCCCTGATCTCAGTCACTCGAGGTGAGGAGAAACAGGGGATCTCATATAGATACATATACATATACAATACTATACATGACCACGGTAGCGAGCCGGGCATCGGGGACCACAGTAGCAATCTGCGGTATCGGGACAAGACCACGGTAATGACCGGGTAGCGGGATCCAAACTGCAGCTGGCGGGACAAGAGGGGGGATCTCCAAGTCGGTTGATCAGACCAACAGGGTTATCCAAGCTTAGTGGTGCCGACTCATAGGTCAAATACAATCGAGACAATGCAAGCAAATCAAGTACGAATGCATAATCAAACGGGCAAGACGGGGGTGCTCAAGAGCACACTGACATATCATGTGGTGCAATGCACTTCAGGTCAAGTAACTGTTCCAAGTGTACAATAATACTTTCGGGAAAACTATTCATGTAATGCAAGGCTTGGAAATAGAGAATATTATGAACTATGCTAAATCAGGAAAGACAATGATTTTAAGATCTATGTGAGTGAATAGGGGTCCCGTATGTCGATCATCGATATGAATTGGTACTCCTTGAGTTTGAAGACATTCCGGGCTCCTTATGCACTTTTACGCTTTTCAAAACTTAAAATGAGCTTATGGTTATAACTAGATGTTATGATAAGGAAATCAAGACTATAAATGGTCCATCCTAAGCATGATGTTAATTCGGAGACATCGAGCAACCTACTCAGTCATCGAAAGGAATAGAATTCGCGATAACCAAGGAAAAAGTCTTGTATTTAGATATAAAGAAGATATCGCGTCATTCCGTCCCGTTCAAGATTGAAATGAAGTGAACATCGATGTCACCCAACCAACCGTGAGGAGCATCGGCTCAAGACGTCCTCACGCATGGTCAAATGAGTCCAAAGAGGGTAGCCAAGGTCCCACCTAAAACCAAGAAAAGAAAGAAGAAAAAAATAAAAAAAATCTCAAAACCCACTGAAGACAGTCCGATCGATCGGTCTGCACGTCCGATCGATCGGACCTGGGCGTGCAGCAGTTCCGGGAACTTGGTTTCTTTTTCTCCCTTTTTCCTTTCCTTCCAACACATGATTAACCAAGGAAAACTATGAACAAGATGACTTAATTACATGCTTCCAAGACATTAAATGAGACTATCAAGAGGTATAAAGATCATTTATTGCAACCATGGAAAAATCAATAAAGGAAATCAATGAAAGCATAAAAAATCCATAAATGCTACCAAACCATTTGAAACTTAAAAACATCCAACATTCACTTGCCTCAAGTCTTCAATTAATGATATTAAGCTCTAACAAGTCCTCCAAGAAAATGGTCCAAGCTACAAGGCAAAATCCCCAAATAAACCCTTACATGGGTCAAACAATGAAATGACAAAGAAACCTTTCAATAATGCAAATGTAGCTCCCCTAGGGCTAGAAGATTATAAATCTAGAAGATGAGAGAAATCACTTACTTGGATGACCTTCAAATGAGAAGAACTAGTTCAAAGGAGGTCTCAATATGGGGAGATTTCTCCAAGAATAGTATCAAGGTGAAGCTTGCAAGGAGAGGAAGAGATTGGTGGTCTCCACTTTGAGTTTGGTGCAAGATTGGTGAGGATTAGAGATGAAGAAGCAAGAAGAAGAAGAAGAACTTGCTTGAGACAAGAACCCTAGACTCAAATGGCTGGAAAAATGGAGAAGGAAGAAAAGACATGGGTTTTTCTTATAACCAATGAGAGTGGGCTCCACCACTTAAGAACCTAAAAAGGCCAAAATGGTGGTTTTCGGGACTTCGGATGAAATCGACGAAGGAGGAAGAAATGATCGTCGAAATATCTAGTTTCTAAAAAGTCTATGTTTCGCGGTTTTCGGGAATATCAAGTTTTGGGTACAGATTTGGTGTGCAATGACTGTTTTACCCTCAAGGCCAAGAATTCGGGTTTCGAGACCTCGAATGGACACGGGATCAACATGAAAGTTGTAAGAATCCACAAGATGAATGCAACGGGCCAAAAACACCATACACAACAAATCGGGAAAAATCCATCAAAGAAAATGCAACGCCAAAAAGGGAACCCCCAAAGGGCCCCACAAGCTACCTAAGCATTCAAAAGCCCAAAACTAGGATCAAAACTATTCCAAACCCAACTTAATCAAAATCACTAAACAAGCTTAGCACTAACACGCAACCTAATTAGTACTAATCGGGTTCACTCGGGTCGGGGTCTTACAATCTTTGCATCATTTAAAGTTTCATCTTTCTAAAAAGAGATAGAGTGATTTCTAGTATATGCATTATTGATAGACTTTGTCATTCATATGCATGCTTCTAGAAGTTAAGTTTTCACTTTCTAATCAGCCTTTTTAGAGGTATTAAATTGCACTTCATTGTTCTCTTATCCATGCATTCATAGGCATTTTATTTAAGAGAAAATCATCTTGTAAAGGTTACTGCTTAGCCTAGGAAAAGCATTGTGTATAGGTTATTGCTTAGCCTTGAAAAGCATAAGTGATGTATTTGTAAGGTTTGAGGTGATCCTAAACCTTAATTTGAACTAGTGAAATCCGGTAGGGTTACCGGGAGTGGATGTAGGCATGTTGGCCGAACCACTATAAATGCTTGTGTCATGGTGGTTGATCTTTTATTTTTTCTTTTCATGGATGATGCTCTTATGTTTGATTCTATCAAGATTGTAGTTGTTAGTTTTCTTGTGCATGCTTAACTTAGAGATTGCTTCTCTTCATAAGAAAATTAATCTTTCTCAAAGCATAAGTGACTTAAAAGTTAAAAAGTTTTTATTGGTCTAGTAATTTTTAGCTCACCCTATTCACCCCCCCACCTCTAGTATTCGCTCTTGGACTTTCAGCCTCCATAATAGTCGACTTCCTTGTGGTGGATGCACCGTCCCCATACAACGCGATTATGGGGCGGACTTGGTTGCACAATATATAAAGCGGTACCCTTCGCCCATCACCAGAAACTCAAGTTCCCGTTAGAGAACTCGAACGGCCGAGTTGAGGTGGTCACAGTCAGGGGTGACCAGCAGATGGCCAAGCAGTGCCTGATGGCTGTGGTGCCCGGTGAAACAGAACAGCAACAGGTTCACATGGCCGAACTAGAAGTCGAGCTCGAGGAAGCTGGCTGATCTCCAGAGCAGAAAAGCATTGAAGATCTGACCGAGGTCAGAATCGATCCCAACGATCCGGAGAGATATTTCCTACTGGGAGCCAGCTCTCCGAAGCTAAGAAGTCTGAGCTGTTGAACTTCTTGTTGCAGAACAAGGAAGTCTTCGCTTAGACACCTTACGAAATGCCTGGCATCGATCCCGAGATCATGTGCCACAAGCTGAACGTGGACCCCAAGCACAAACCTGTAGTGCAAAAAGCTCGCAGAAAGGGGATTCCACAGACAGAAGTTGTGATTGAGGAGGTCGAGAAGCTGCTAGAAGCTAAGGCTATCAGAGAAGTCCACTACCCGGAGTGGCTGGCCAACATAGTCGTAGTCAAAAAGAAAAATGGGAAGTGGAGGGTCTGCATGGACTTCACTGACCTCAACAAAGCCTGTCCCAAAGATAGCTTTCCGCTCCCAAAGATCGACCAGATGTTGACGCCACTGCCGGGCATGACAAGATGAGTTTCCTCGACACTTACCGGGGTTACCATCAGATTCCGATGCATGTGCCTGACGAAGAAAAGACCACGTTCATAACACCTAGAGGCATCTACTGGTACAAAGTGATGCCCTTTGGGTTAGAAAATGCGGGGGCAACTTATCAAAGGCTGGTAACGAAGATGTTCCAGGCCCAGCTCGACAAAACTATGGAAGTCAACATCGACGACATGGTTGTCTAGTCTAAAAGGTCACAGGACCACTTGGCCACCTGAGTCAAACGTTTGACATCCTCAAGAGGTTCCAGCTCAAATTGAATGCATCCAAGTGTGCGTTTGGTGTCGGCTCATGCAAATTCCTGGGAAGACTGGTCACCAAAAGAGGAATCGAAGCCAATCTAGAACAAATCTCGGCAATCCAAGCGATTTAGAGTCCAACCACCGCGAAACAAGTCCAGAGGCTCATAGGGATGACTGCCGCGCTCTACCGTTTCATCAGCCGAGCTTTAAGTGCCACCCCTTCTTTCAGCTTTTAAAGAAAAGTTCAAAATTCCAGTGGACTTCGGAGTGCGACCGAGCCCTTCAAGAACTCAAAACGTATTTGTCTTCACCACCCCTATTGTCTACACCAAAACAGGGTGAAGTGTTTTTATCTGTACCTGGCCGTCTCGGATCATGCAGTGAGCTTGGTACTCATCAAAGAAGAAGACAAGCAACAAAAGCCTATATTGTAAGACCCCGACCCAAGTGACCTCGATTAGTGTCGATTAAGTCGTGTGTTAGCTCTAAGTGTGTTTAGTGTGTTTTGGTTTAGTTTGGGTTTAGAATAGCTTTGTTATAGCTTTGGGGAATTTTGTGTGCCTTTGTGATTAGTATGGGGCCCTTTGGGGGTTCCTTTTATGACTTTCCGTTTACTTGGGGGATTATTCGAGATTCCTATGATTGGTGTTTTTATCTCGTTTTACTAATCTCGTCGATCTCTTCAACTTTCATGTTGATCATGTTCCCGTCTCGAATCCCGAAACCCGACTTCCATTGCATTGAGGGCAAAACAGTCTTTTTTCACTAAATCTGAACCCAATATTTGATATTCCCGAACCCCAAAAACATATACTTTTTGAAAACTAGAAATTTCGACGAGCATTTCTGCCCGAGAGCCATGATTTTGACCCCAAAAATATTTCTCGTGGTGGAGCCCACTTGCATTGCTTATATAAGAGAACCCATCTCTCTTCCCTTCCCTTTTTCCAGCACAACAAGGGCTTGTCTAAGGTTTTCCTTGTTCTTCTTCTTCCTCTTACTTTTCCATCATCAAAACACCACCAACCTTGCACAAATTGGGAAATGGACTTCATCATTTTCGTCACCATCTCAAGAGCTTTCCATTGACACTATTTTTGAAGAAAACTCTTTGCTCCAAGATCCCCATTGAGCTTGTCTTGCCCATTTGGAGAACCTATAGGTAAGCCATCAACTCTATCTTCTAGATTTGTGTTATGGTGACCTTAGAGGACCTCCATTTCCATTATTGGAAGCTCTCCCTTCCTATTTCTTTGTTTGACCCATTTTAGGGTTGTTTTGGGGTTTTTGTAGAGATTGTGGTCTTGTGCTTGGATAGCTTGTTTAGAGCTTGGATTGTTTGTTAGAGACCATGAGGCAAGTGAATGATTTGATATTTTGAGTTTTGAATGGTTTTAATGAAATGCATTGATGATTTCAATATATATTTCATACTATTATTGATTTGCATTGACTTGAAATAAATGTACATTAATGAGTCTTATTAGTTCATTTAATGTTTTGGAAATGTGGTTGTTAGCATTCATTTGTTGCTTGATAAAAGTTTCAATGACTCCTTGTGATTATGGATTATTTTTCTCCTCTTTGTGGTTGAATGTGAATGAGGAGAAGAAGGGTTGATTGGATGAATACTCATAGGAGTATTGGAGAAGTGTTGAGTGGTGATTTGGAGGAGCATTTAGCTCATCTTATTGCAAGAAGATGAATGGGAATGATGGGAAAAGGTTTGAAGGATAAAAGGGCTCAAATCTAGACACAGTGGGGTATTCCGCACATGGCGGTCAGTTGTCGGCTCGCCGCCTGGTGACCGGCGGCTAACCGCCATCCGACCGAACCATTACTGTCAGCTTTCCAGAGGGCATATCTTCGCCCAGAACCTACGGTCAGCCTCACAGTTAAACAACGGCTAACTGCCGAACCCACTGGCGGCTAACCTCCAGCTGACCGCTAGCTGACTGAAATTCCACAGAAATTTTGAAATGAAGAGAAACGAAGAGGATTCTATCCCAATCATTTGTGCACCCTTTTAGTGAATGATGAGGACTGTTCAACTAGAGATATGTATGGACTCCGTTTGAGAAAGAATACATAACACAAAGATTCATTTGAGGCCTTAAGAAAATCCTAAAGTGTATAAAGAGCCCGGAATGTCTCCAAACTCAAGGAGTACCGATTTATATTGAATATGAAATATGGGACCTTTATTCACTTTGATCGAATTTCGAATCCTGATACTTGTCTCAAAGATTCATTTGATTTTAAACATGTTTCCAAGCTTGATTTAATGGCCTAAAAAGTTCCCTCAAGAAAAACTTTGATATATGCAAAAAATATGCATTTTTGGGAACTTTGGCCCCAGGCCCGGGTCAACCGCGCAGTGTGCGCGGTCGACCGGCCACACTGCGCGGTCGACCGGGAAAGAGCCGTTAGGCTCTCTTTCAAACGGTCAGTTTTTTGACCGTTGAAGGCCAGGTCGACCGGGGACTAGCCGTTGGGCAATTTTTGGTATAAATACAAGCTCATTTCCAAAGAAATTTTGAGGAAAAAAGAGGCCCTCCTTGAGATGTTTTGAGGCCAAACAAAGGGGAATGAGCTAAGGAAGGCTAAGGGACATTTGGAAAGCTAAAAGCTTGGTTTCATGGAGTTAAATCATTAAGTAAGCTTTACTTTTCCTAATCATATGTTTTCATGCTTTGTTTTATTTATTGGTAAATCTTGTCTAGCATGATAAACTATGATTGGTTGTATCCTTAACATGTTTTATGTTTTGAATTGATCTATTGTTTTGGATGCAACACTTTGAGATTCAATCCAAGTAGTACTTGAATTGGTAAATCTAAGTAGATCATGTTAATGGAAAATCTTTGAAATTATATGTAACATGATCCGTATACTTGGTTGAATCTTTGGTTGTTGTTTTCCATCATAAGAAAATCACTTTCAAATATATCTTATGTTTTGGATTTAACAACCACACAAATCATATGTTTTCATGTTTAGCTTTAATTATTGGTAAATCTTCTCTAGCATGATAAACTATGATTTGTTGTATCCTTAACATGTTTTATGTTTTGAATTGATTTATTGTTTTGGATGCATCACCATTTGATTCAATCCAAGTAGTACTTTATTTGGTAAATCTAAGTAGATCATGTTAATGAAAGAATCTTTGAAATTATATGTAACATGATTCATATACTTGGTTGAATCTTTGGTTGTTGTTTTTCATCATAAGAAAATCACTTTCAAAATATATCTTATGTTTTGGATTCGACAACTTCACATGTACTTTGTTTTAAAGTTTCACAACTTGCTTAGCTTTGATAGGTATATCATTTTCAAGTTGTATTTTAAGTACATGTAATTTGTCCCTTGATTTCAATCAAATCTATTTTTGTGCTTTACACTTTCAAATACTTTAAAGCATACATATATTAAGCTACATTGTTAAATTGATTGAAATCCTTATGCATCACATGTTTTGTTCTTAAACTTTCACAACTTGCTTGAACTAGATTGTTGAATCTTTTACAAGTTGTTTTTAAACATGTGATTAGCATTACTACCTCAATCATAAATGTTTTTATGAGCTAAAACTTTCAAAAGGCTTAGGCTTACATTTATGAACTTTCATTTTCAAAATGATTGAGGACATCACACACACACCTCATGTGCTTTCATCTTTGCATTCATAGTGTGTGTGTGTATTAGATTTTCACTTTTATATCCGCCTAATTAAGAGGCATTGTATTGGGCTATCATTGTATCTCCATCAAGTGTATGTTAGACACTACTTAGAGAGATAACCAACCTTGTGGTTGAAGAGGTTATTGCTTAGCCTATAAAAGCATAATGTATAGGTTGATGTTAAGCCTTGAAAAACATCATTGTAGAGGTTATTGCTAAGCCTTGGAAAGTATAATGTAAAGGTTATTGCTTAGCCTATTGAAAAGCATAAATAGTGGAAATCCGGTGGGGTGTTGGATCACAAGCCAGTAGTGGATGTAGGCATTGAGGCCGAACCACTATAAATCCTTGTGTGTTGGTGCTTGCTTTGTGGTGATTGTTTTTATTAAGCTTCCGCATTTTATTTGTAATCACCACTTGTGATTAGTTTGTTTTAAAGAAGTTAAAATTGGTTAAAATTGGTTATAAATGAAGCTCACCCTATTCACCCCCCCCTCTAGGGTTCGGATCCCCGGACTTTCAGTCCCGATGTCGCAGATTGCTACTGTGGTTCCCGATGCCCGGTTCGTTACCGTGGTCATGTCTCGTATTTATTATGTATGTGTATATGTTACTAATGTTGTGTAAGACCCCGACCCGAGTGACCTCGATTAGTGTTGATGAAGTTGTGCATTAGTTCTAAGGGTGTTTAGTGTGTTTTGGTTTAAATTGGGTTTAGAATAGCTTTGTTATAGCTTTGGGGAATTTTGAGTGCTTTTGTGATTAGTGAGGCCCTTTGGGGGTTCCTTTTTATGACTTTGTGGGTACTTGGGGGATTAATTGAGATTCTTTGGATTTGTATTTTTTTTATCCCGTTTTATTAATTTCGTCAATCTCTACAACTTTCATGTGGATCCCGTTCTCGTCCCGAATCCCGAAACCCGACTTGCATTGCATCGAGGGCAAAACAGTCTTTTTACACTAAATCTAGACCAAATATTTGAGATTCCCGAAACCCGCGAAACATATACTTTTTGGAAACTAAAAATTTCGCCGATCATTTCTTTCCTCTTCGTCCATTTCATCCGAGGTCCCGAAAACTTCTATATCAGCCTTCCAAGTTTCTTAAGGGGTGGAGCCCACTTGCAATGCTATATATAGAACCCATCTCCTTCCTTTCTCCTTTTCCAGCAACTTTCTTCTTGCCTAGGGTTTTCTTCTTCCTTGTTCTTCTTCTTGCTTTTCCATCATCACAACACCACCAAGCTTGCACTAACATCATAATGGAGATCACCATTCTTTTCCTCTCCTTCAAGGCTCTCCATTGATACCATTGTTGAAGAAAATCTCCATCTCCAAGATCCCCTTTGAGCTAATTCTCCCCATTTGGAGACTCTACAAGTAAGTTTTCTTTCTAATCTCTTAGACATGTATTCTTCTTGCCCTCGAGGAGCTCCATTTTCAATATTGGAAGCTCCCTCTTCCTATCTCATTGTTTGATCCATTTTAGGGTTTGTTTTGGGGGTTTTGTAGAGATTGTTGGTTTTGAGCTTGAGAGGGTGATTAGAAGATCCTTTTGCTTAGCTTGGACTTGAGGCAAGTGGATGAATGGTTATTTTGAGCTTTTAATGATTTTGGTGAAACGTATTAATGATTTTATTCTATAATGGATTTGCATTGATTTGAATTAGAAGTGCATTAATGACTCTTATTAGTTCATTAAATGGTTGTGGAAATGTGGTTGGTGGTTTGCATTTATTGCTTAATGGTAGTTTAAATGAACTCTTATGATATGGTTTTTCTCTTGTTCTTTATGGTTGAATGTGATGGAGGAGAAGAAGGTGTTTGATTGATGATGATGGGAATGTTGATGTGAAGCTTGAATGATGTTGGAAAGGAGTAGTAGGGCCTCCCATGTGGCGTGAAATTGTGGCTAAGGAAGTTGTAAGAAGTGGAAATGAAATGGGAGCAGAACTGTCCCGGAACCCATTTCTGGGCAGTTCGCTCGAGCGAACCTGGTGGTCACTCGAGCGAAGTGTCCAGAACAGGTTCCGAACCATTCTAGTAGACAGTTCGCTCGAGCGAACCCTCTCAGAACTGTATCAGGCTCATCACAGAACCTCGTTAGTTCGAGCGAACCATTTTGTTCGCTTGAACCAACAGGTTCACTCGAGCGAACCCTTATTCGCTCGAACGAACTCTCCCAGAAAGTTTATTAGAGCGTCACAGAACCTTGTTAGTTCGAGTGAACCATTTATTTGCTTGAGCCAACATGTTCGCTCGAGCGAACCCGTTATCCGCTCAAGCAAACCTCCCAGGAAACCATTCCAAAGAGCTCGTCGCTGGAGCGAACTTCCTGTCCGCTCGAGCGATCAGCACTGTTCACCTGAGACTAATCTGTGAACAAAAATGAAGTGTTTATTTGATTGAGAGGCGTTTGTTGGGAGCCCTATTGTGATGGGAAAACTAGTAACCATTGTGTAGAACCCATTTGAAAATAGAGATCAATTCACAAGTTTTCATTTAAGTTTTCAAAATCCTAAGGTGTATAAAGAGCCCGGGATGTCTCCAAACTCAAGGAGTACCAATTTTTATTGTATTTGACATACGAGACCTTTATTCACTTTGATCAAATTTCGAATCCCGATATTTGTCCCGTACCTTTAGAATTATGATTTACCATCCCCGACAATACTGAATTTGCAATTGTAGCTTTTTTCGCTATTCCCAATATGCACTTCCCGTTTAAAATGATATTTGTGCCTTTGAGCATCCCGTCCCGCCCGTTTATATAAGTGCATCATATGAATTTTGTACATGTCTCGATTTATGATATTTGACCTATGAGTCGGCACCACTAAGCTTGGATAACCTTGCCGGTCTGATCCACCGACTTGGAAATCCCCCTCCCGTGCCGCCAGCTGCAGTTTGGATCCCGCTACCCGGTTATTACCGTGGTATTGTCCCGATGCCGCAGATTGCTACTGAGGTTCCTGATGCCTGGTCCGCTACCATGGTCATGTCCCGTATTTATTATATATATGTTACTTATGTTGTGTCTCCTCACTTCGGTGATTGAGATCAACATCCCGATATGTTCACGTCACTTCGGTGACAGAGGACTTAGCTCCGTGTGGTTGCCATCTTGTTGTTTCCCGTTTCCTTGGATACCTTACATGTTTTATATTGCATTTATGTTTCAAATAAATGATCATCCTGTTTTATGAGATTTATTGTTTTAACAGGTTTAAATGTTTTCAAAGGTAATTTCAATTGTTGCCTTATCTTTTCACCCATTTGCCAAACCGTCGTGTTTGACCCTTGTTTTGGTACTCTGGTCTCGTTGTCGGCTTTCCCGCGGAGGAGCTTGAGGAGGCGGTCGGAGAACCGCAACGTTTAGTCGAGTGGCACGCCGATGATGTCGTTTAGACATCCGGGTGCTTAAGCTGTGTAACATCTTGGGATAGTTATTAACAAATTCCTTTGGGAACTTGATACTTTGTTATATTGGCCTTTGTTGGCCTCTAAATTTGGGAAAATGTAATTAAATGATTTGGTTATAGACCTTAACTTACTTTTGGGAATTAGCTATTGGTCATTGCTCATTTTTGATACTAGTATTGAATATGTTTAATCTTGTTATCTTGGACATGAATGTATGAATTGGATTTGCTATACGCTTTCGCACAGTAAAAGAAATATTCATGTTGATGTGATATCCTCACTACGGACACCTGTGGGAAATCGCATGTACGAGTGGCATCCTTGATGGACTCGTATACGTTTTGATTAAATTAATCCATAGTGTTGACATGGATTGGATCATTCATATCCTTTTATTTTATCCATTAGCGTCCCGATCCCGGATTGGGCCTGCTTGTGGGGGACCCGGTCTGGGGTCGCGACAGACTGGTATCAGAGCGAGACATGTTTCAGGCAATTAAAAGAAACTAGAAATCTTAAGGATGTGGTGAGGATTCGTTAGACTCTTCGTTAGTTAGTATCGTGTGAGCAGTGTGTGAACCTTTGTTTATTATCTTGTGCTAACAAATTGTTTTGCAGCATTATGCCACCTCGTAAGCGACCAATAATCGGCAATCCCATAGCTAGTAACAGTGAGTACACAGGGCCAGTCCAAGAGGACATCCTCGACAACACCATGCAGAATCTGTTCCAACAGATGATGCAAGCTATGTTAGATCATCAACGTCAGGCTAATGACAACCAAGCCAGCTTGCAAGAACAGATGTTAAAAAAGGATGAAGACCATGCTAGGGAGTTGGCAGACATGCAGAGGCAGTTGTTAGAGGTCTTACGGAGGAGGCCTCAGCCTGTGTAAGCCCAACCAGCCATTGTTATCAATCAGAGGGAGCATGACCCTAATGCATTGTTAGAGAAATTTAGGAAGAGAGGTCCAAAGGAATTTCTTGAATCAGAGGACCCACTAGTTGCAGATGATTGGCTGGAACACATAGATAACATCTTCGAGATCTTCCAGTGTACCGGAGGAGAGCGGGCAAGCTAGCAACGTCTCTCTTCACCGGTTCAGCAGACATTTGGTGGAAGACAGTTAGAGAGGAGTATAGGCACATGGCAGATGCAGTGGCATGGGCTAGTTTCAAGATGCAAAATGGAGACAAGTATGTGCCCACACACATCATGAGACTGAAGGCAATGGAATTTCTACAGCTTGTCCAAGGCAATATGTCAGTCCTCGAATACCTTACCAAATTCGAGAGATTGTCAAGATATGCTCCTGAGCTAGTGGACACAGTTGAGAAGTAGATAGTTACGTTCCTTGAAGGACTGAATCCCATCATTGAGAGGGATGCTACCGGGGTCGTACCACCTACAATCTTCGAAGATGCAGTCAACATGGCTTACAAGTTTGAGAATTTCCACCACAAGATCCTTAGACTTCAAGGTAAAGGACAACAGCAGCAATAGAACAACCAGCAGAGGAACCACCAGCACAAGAGGCAAAGGCAAGAGCAGAACGTGCAAAATCCCTTAGTGTTTACACATTGTGGGAAGAACCATGAGAGTGCCTAGTGCTGTACCATCACGGGGGCATGCTTCAGATGTGGTTCCATGACCCATCAGATGAGGGACTGCCCAATGCAGAATAGGCAGAATTAGCAGCAGCAAGGGGCACAGAGTCCAGCACCACCTCAGAATGCAATGGTTGTGCAGAACCAAGCTAGACCCCTTTAGCAACAAGCACCACAGCAGCAGTACAGACCACAGCAGTAGCAGCAAGCCCGTCGGCAAGGACAGAATCCGAACCAGCGTGCTCCACAACAAAATAGGAATGCACAGCAAGGCAGGCCACAATAGGCCACAACAGAGAGGGCAAGTCTATGCTGTCAACATAGCTGATGCAGAGGCAGGAGGAGATGTTGTGGAAGGTACACTCCCTATTTGTGGATTTCAAGCTAGGGTTTTGTTTGACCCTGGCTCTACTCACTCCTTTTTGTCTCCAAAATATGCAAAGATAATTGATATGCATGCTAGGCAGTTGGATTTTATATTGACTGTGGCTACCCCCATAGGTAAAGAAGTTATATGTAGGACTTTTTACCCTAGTTGTCCAATCATGATAGGAGAGTTAGAGTTACAAGCAGATCTCATTTTATTAGAGATGTATGATTTCGATGTCATCCTAGAGATGGATTGGTTAGCAGGATATCATGCTACGATGGATTGTTTCCATAAGACCCTCACCTTCAAATTAGAAGAGACACCAGTAGGGGTGTTGTTTCGAGGAGACATGAGTAATCCTAGTACATGGTTTATTTCAGCATTGAAGGTTGATAGACTCCTAAAAAGTGGATGTGAGGCCTATTTGGCGTTTATCGCGGAGGATAAATGGTCCCAAAGGGTGGAGGATATCCCAACTGTTTGGGAGTTCCCAGATGTTTTTCCGGAGGGGATTCCAGGTTTACCACCTATTAGAGAGATAGACTTCACTATCGAGCTATCACCGGGGACCGCTCCAATCTCTATTGCACCTTATAGAATGGCTCCGGCGGAATTGGGAGAATTGAAGCCACAATTGCGAGAATTGTTGGACAAAGGTTTTGTAAGATCTAGTGTTTCGCCATGGGGAGCTCCGGTATTGTTCGTCAAGAAGAAAGATGGTTCAATGAGAATGTACATAGATTACCGGAGATTGAACCAAGTGACCGTCAAGAACAAGTATCCCTTGCCAAGGATAGATGAACTGTTTGATCAGTTGCAAGGTGCCTCTTACTTTTCGAAGATTGATTTGAGATCCGGTTACCATCAGCTGAGAGTCAGAGAGTGAAATGTATTGAAGACAGCTTTCCGGACTTTATATGAACACTATGAGTTTCTAGTGATGCCATTTGGATTGACTAATGCACCAGCAGTGTTCATGGCATTGATGAACAAGATATTCGCAGAGTACCTAGATCAATTTATAGTGGTGTTCAGTGATGATATTTTGGTGTACTCTAAGACCAAAGAAGAGCATGAAGAGCACTTGAGAATAGCATTGCAGCTTCTGAGAGAGAACCAGCTATATGCCAAACTCAATAAGTGTGAATTTTGGCTAGAGCAAGTGGCATTTTTGGGGCACATTATCTCCAAGGAAGGATTGTCAGTGGACCTGTCCAATATTGAGGTAGTAGTGCAATGGGAAAGACTGAAGAATGTGTCGGAAATTAGGAGTTTCCTAGGGTTGGCAGGCTATTACCGAAGGTTTGTTGAAGGATTTTCGTCAATTGCGTCACCTTTGACGAAGTTCGAGGTTGTTTTCACATTGAAGATGTGGAGACATTATCTCTATAGAGAGAAATTCGAGGTTCATTCAGACCACCACAGCTTACAATACTTGTTTTCTCAGAAGGAGTTGAATATGAGGCAGAGAAGATGGATGGAATATATCAAGGACTATGATTTTTCAATCAAGTATCACCCGGGGAAGGCAAATGTAGTTGTTGACGCTTTGAGCAGAAAGTCAGTAGGCTTGGGAAATCTCAGTGGCACTTGTATCTTTGAACAGTTTGAAGAGTTGAGTATAGACCCTCAGCCACTGAAGAAGGGTGTAGTATTAGTCAACATGTCAGTGTCAGAGCCTTCTTTCATTCAGAAGATCAAAGACAGTCAGTTGCAAGATCCAGAGTTGGCCAAGATTTCAAAGCATATAGCAGATCGCCCTGATTTTTGCATTGTGGATGGAGTTTTGTACTACCGTGACCGTTTGTGCATGCCAAACATCGAAGAACTGAGGAATGACATCATGTCAAAGGCTCATAGTACAAAGTATTCTATGCATCTAGGCAGCATGAAGATGTATCAGAATTTGAAGGGCAGATTTTGGTGGAACAACATGAAGAGAGAGATAACAGCATTTGTATCCCGTTGTATGACATGTTAGATGATCAAGGCAGAGCACCAGAAACCTCCAGGGTTGTTGCAACCGTTAGAGATTCCGGAATGGAAATGGGAGCACATTACCATGGATTTCATTTTGGGATTACCAAAGACCTGTTGGAAATAGGTGGGCCTCGTGGATGTGATTTCAAAACTTTTGACCTACTTGACTCAGGGATCAAACGTCCATAAGGCCATTAACCATATCCAGGATGCAATCCCTCATCCTCATATACCATGTACAACAATAATACAAGCAATACCATGCAAATATAATCTAGAAAAGATAGAGAAGCACATTATACCTTTGCTGTCCGGTTGTGCTTTGATGGAGAAGAAAAGAGCTTTAGATCTCCAAGACCTCTTAGCCTTCCACGCTATGACCCCTACCAGATCTTTTAAAGGGTTAAGAGATGGGTGGGATCTCCTAACGAAAACAACTAGAAGCTCTAAACGAAACTAGAAGAGAACTAGAAGGAGAAGAGAAGTATGTGCAACTCTTGCACAAAAGGGTTGGGCGTGAATTTCAAGGATTGTATGAATCCCAGCCCCTTTGTTACTCCTTTTATAGCATTAAGTAACCTCCTTCTCTTGTACTAATTGAAATAGAAGTCTTACTTCTACACAAAATAGTAACCTTACTATTACCACTATTAGAAGTCCAACTTCAAATAGAAATAGTAACTTCCTAATTCCTTCATCTTAGAGTTCTAGTAGGATTAGTATCTTTCCAATAACTTGGGCTAGCGTGGGGACCATGGATAAAAAAATCGGCCGATACCGGTCCGATATCTCATCGAGATATCGGACTGGCAAAATATCGGCAAAATCTCGGCCGATATCGGCCGAGATTTTCAAAATCTCGGAATTAGCGATATCTCGGCCGATATTTTCAAAATATCGGCCGAGATGCTTTAAATCCCTTTTTTTTTCTTTTTTTTCCCCCATCTTCATCTTCTTCTCCTCTCTTCTCATCTTCTTACTACCTATACCAGCAGCCCCTCTCCTTCACACATCCTCCTTGCATTTTTGAATTCCACACTTCTATTTTTGAAGAAAAAATTATCTAAGGTAAGAGAAAATCAAGTTAAAGTATTTTTTTTATGTTATTTTTTTTTTTAGATGAAATTTTAGATCATTTGGGTATGTTACTTTTGTAGTTATGTTGTTTCTTAATTTAGAAGTTAGATCTACATGCTTTCATGCTAGATCTACTCATACACATGATTTTGAACTTTTTTTTTCATTTTTTTTGTTTATTTTCGGATTTTTTAATATTTGAATTATAATACATAATTTTTTGGGGATTTCATCATAAATATGTTCTTTTAATGATTCATGGTCATTATATGATGTGTAAATGATTGATCTACATACTTTCATGTTAGATCTATAGATTTAGGATTTTGAAAATGATTTTATTAAAAAAAAAAATTTCTAAAAATAATTGTTGTTAGTTGTTAGTTGTTACTTTGTTAGCATATATGTGATTCCAAAGGCTTAATGGCTTATTAATAGTGTGTAGATGATAGATCTACATCTACTCATAGTCATAAACATGATTTAAATTTTTATTTTAATTATTTTATTTTCAGATTTTTTAATATTTGAATTATAATATATCATTTTTTTGGCATTTCATCATAAATATGTTCTTTTAATTATTCATGATCATTGTATGGTGTATAAATGATTGATCTACATACTTGTATGTTAGATCTATATATTTAGGATTTTGAAAATGATTTTATTAATTTTTTTTTCCTAAAAATAATTGTTGTTACTTGTTAGCATATTTGTGATACTAACCAAAGGCTTAATGATTTATTAATAGTGTGTAGATGATAGATCTACATCTACTCATAGTCATAAACATGATTTAAATTTTTATTTTAATTATTTTATTTTCGGATTTTTTAATATTTGAATTATAATATATCATTTTTTGGGCATTTCATCATAAATATGTTCTTTTAATTATTCATGATCATTGTATGGTGTATAAATGATTGATTTACATACTTGTATGTTAGATCTATACATTTAGGATTTTGAAAATGATTTTATTAATTTTTTTTCCTAAAAACAATTGTTGTTACTTGTTAGCATATTTGTTATACTAACCAAAGGCTTAATGACTTATTAATAGTGTGTAGATAATAGATCTACATCTACTCATAGTCATAAACATGATTTAAAATTTTATTTTAATTATTTTATTTTCGGATTTTTTAATATTTGAATTATAATATATCATTTTTTGGAGCTTTCATCATAAATATATTCTTTTAATGATTCATGATCATTGTATGGTGTGTAAATGATTGATTTACATACTTTTATGCTAGATCTATATATTTAGGATTTTGAAAATGATTTTATTAAATCTTTTTTTTTCCTAAAAATAATTGTTGTTAGAGTATTAGTGTATTACATGAATTTCTTATTTTATAGGAACAAGATGGTGCGTGATATAGATCCAGCATGGAGCCACGGTGAAGCAGTTGGAAGCAGAAGTAAAGTACAATGTAATTATTGTGGAAAAGTGCTCAATGGCGGGATTACTCGATTGAAACAACATTTGGCACATGTATCAGGACAGGTAATAAAATGTCATAAAGTGCCACCGAATGTAACTGCTGAAATGAAGGAGCTCCTCAATGCATCTGCAAAAAAGAAAGTTGTACAACAAAAAAGAAGAACTGAAGAACTTGATGCTTGTAGAGAAGAAGTATTTGGTTCCTCTGATGATGACGATGAAGATCCGGAAATGAGGAGGGCTAGGAGAGAAAGTGTGAGGTCACTTCAGGAGGAGGAAGAGAGGCGAAGAATGCAATATGAAGCAGCCTCTAGAGGTAGCCAATATGAGCATGGTGGTGGGTCATCCGGACCTGAGGGAGCGAGCTTGCGTCGGGCATTTAGTCAAAAACAACCCCGTCAGGATCCAGACATTGAGGAGATATCAAGACCTCCTACACATGCACCTCAACATGTGGGGCCAACTGACCCATTTGCTTATAGAAAACCAACATCAAAACAGCCCAGCATTATGAAAGCATTAAAGGGCAAGTTTGGTAAAGCAAGAGAACATCTAGTGAGAGCCACTGGGAAGTTTTTTTTAGATGGAGGCATTCCTCCCAACAAGGCATCTTCTCCTTATTTCACCACCATGTTAGATGCAGCTGCAGAACATGGTCCAGGTATAAAGGCACCCACCCCTTATGAGATTGGGCATGTTTGTGTTGAAAAAGAGTATGAGGAGTTGCAGGCTTGGGTGCAAACTTTCAAATGGGCATGGAAGGAAAGAGGTTGCACAGTAATGTGCGATGGGTGGACGACCATTACACATCGTCATCTCTTGAATTTTCTTGTCTACTCGTCTATGGGCACTGTGTTTATGAAATCAGTTGATGCAACTGATTACATTCAAGATGCAAAATATATTAATAAGTTATTGAATGAAGTGATTGAAGAAATTGGGGCAGATTGTGTAGTTCAGGTTGTTACCGACAATGCTGCAAACATGAAGGCTGCAGGAATGATGCTTATGAAACAAAGGCCAAGGATTTTCTGGTCTCCATGTGCAGCACATTGCCTGGATTTAATGCTTGAAGATATTGCAAAAGGAAAAGTCATGCAGCAAGTGATTGGTAAGATAAAGAAGATCACCAATTTTTTTTATCAATCATATAGACTCATTTCCATGATGAAAACGTATACAGACAACCATGAATTACTACGGCCTGGCATCACTAGATTTGCCACCCACTTCATTGCTATCGAAAGTGTTTACAAGTATAGAGAAGGACTTCTTCGATTGATAAAATCACATGAGTTCATAAACTCAAAATGGGGAAAGAGGCCAAGTCCCATTACTCTTGAAGTATGTAAAATAATTGAGTCTAACAAGTTTTGGCCTCATGTGAAGGGTGTTTTGAATGTTTTTGATCCCCTAATAAATGTTCTTCGATTGGTTGATGGCGATGATAAGCCAACAATGGGCTTCTTACATGAGGCCATGGAGAGATCAAAGCTGGCTATTCAAGCAGATTGTAAATATTACAAAAAGTTTTGGAAGATCATCGACGATCGATGGGGACGACAATTGAAACATGATTTACACACTGCCGGTAAGTGAATGCTATTTCCTTTAATACTTGAATTGTTGTATTCAACTCTCCAATCTCTCCTCAGTCCTCACTATATTAATTTATCAATGACTAAAATTCATTGGTTTTATAGGATACTTCTTTAATCCCCAATTTACGGATGGACACATATCTGATGAAATCCGTTTGGGACTAAAAAATGTAATTGAAAGATTGGCAGCGAGTACAGATGATGCAATTTGGGCTACTAATCAGGTAGGACAATTAAGGAAAAAAGTATATAACATTGTAATTTATAATTTCTCTAATTTATTTTTCTACGTTAATGTCTTCAGATTGACATATACAATGTACGCGCTGGAAGCTTTGGAACGACGACTGCGCGGAGAGCTATCGCACAGACCTATCCTGGTATTGATTGTGATGTCGTCTCTATATTATTCAGAGACTTATTATAATTTTATTGACTCTAATATCATTTCTATTTTTTTTCAGCTGAATGGTGGTTGAATTATGGAGAGAGTGCTCCTGCACTAAGGACAATTGCTATTAAAGTCCTTAGTCAAACTACATCGTCTTCCAATTGTGAAAGAAACTGGAGCACATTCTCATTTATCCACACTAGACCAAGAAATAGATTGACAATGCAGAAGCTAAATAAATTGGTCTACATCCACTACAACCTCAAGCTCCGGAGCAGAAATAGAAGGAGAAGACAGTTTGAGGATCATCGGGAATATTTCTGTCCAATTAATTTGGACTATATTTTTTCAGAAGAGGATACTGTGTTAGGTCAATGGCTGGAGGAACAAGAAGAACCAGTGTTAGATCAAGACCCAGAGTTTGAGGAGTTGATGGAGGAATTGACTGGGGATAGGCCTGAGCCAGTGAGGGCTGCAGAAAGGATACAAGAAATAAATTTGACAATGCAGCAGGGGCGCGCACCTGATACGAGTGAGCCAAGGGGAAAGGAGGTGGACGAGGAGAGTGAGTCAAGTATTTCTACTTCTTCATCATCAGCAGGAATTCCACCTGACTCTCCCGGGGATGAGGGTCATTATAGAGATGATGAGCATATCACTTATGAAACAGTTGAACATTTTCCTGATGCTACCGAGTTAGATCCTCGTCGTGGCTATGTCAGACATGTTGGACAGACTGGGGCAGGGGGTAGTAGTAGCGGCGCTGCTACTCATGGTCATCATGGGAGTTATGTTGGCCAATGTGCCATGTATGGACAGCATGGGGGTTATGTTGGCCAACAAGGTGCCATGTATGGACAGCATGGGGGTTATGTTGGCCAACAAGGTGCCATGTATGGACAGCATGGGGGTTATTCATATGACCCTAATTGGGTACCCCCTTCACCAACACCGATTATTTCTATTGAAGAGATGTTAATTGAGCAAGGGAGGCTTGCCCCACCAATTTCCCAACGACCTCTTCATGCCCCTCATCTCTATTTCATGCCATATGACTACAACCAGTCATCTCAATCCACGGGGGATCAAGATAGTTCATCATCTTATCAAGAACAATCTGAATATGGTTATGGGTATGGTAGTGCTGCACAACAGTATGGAGCATATCATTTTAGCCAATACCGAAGAAATGATGACGATGATATCGAGCCAGGCCGACACTCCACTTGGAATTAAGTTGTCAATCTGTAAATGTAATACACTCATAGTCTCATACAGTCATACTCACCAATCTCTCTATAGTCTCTACTCTCTACTAGTCTCCTCTAAGTTCAGGTAAACCATGAATCTTTGATGCCTAACTGCTTTATGATTTATCGATCTTACTATCATGTTTCTGATTTTAATGTCATCTTCATGGTCTTGAATTTCACAACTTTTTTTATTATTGAGTTAGTATTAAATGATGATTGATATGTTATATTTATTTTCTTATATTTTACACTAATAAATTGATCATGATCATCAATAATGGCTGCATTATATGAAATACTGGAAAAGACAGCGAACTGCGACACAGACAGGACTTATAACTTAAGGTGACCGAGATTTTGATTTATTGCTATTACTAATGGAAAAAAATATTGTTTTCCAGCATTTTCTAATATTCTGGATTTTTTGGATATTTTTGCGATTTTTTTTGGATTAAAAAACAAATTCGCACCGCGATGACCGCGACGGACCGATATCCGCGACCGATACCGATATCATATCGGTTTTTCGGCCCGGCCGATACCGCGACCGAGACCGAGATTTTAAACCATGGTGGGGACCACTAGGGATTCCATAGAAAGCTGGCTCCAACTGGGACACGTGACCCCACATCTCATGTGCAATCCGGGCCCACAGTTAATTGCAAATAACACCACTATATAAATGCAATTGCACTCCAGTCTTAGGAATAAATTACAATGAAGACCCTAAACTTCCCGATTACCACAATTAAGCCCCTCTATCAATATCCATGGATAAACTGGACTAAAACTGTCCCACCAATTTAGATCCACATCTTATTATCCTTGAGCCCCAGTTAATCACAGTGATCATCAGTACCATCCAATTAACTCTTAATCGAGATGGGTGCGCATTTACTAATGATAAATCCATTAATTGGCACAAGGGGATAATATAGATAGATTCCATCTTGACCATTGGATGTTCCAACAGTCCTACTACCACATACCCAAGACACCGAGGTGTTGACCTACAGTTGGCCTCACTCATTAGTGACTCAAAGCAAATGAATAGATAGAAACTTGAGTTCATCAATGTCTCAGGATTGAGAGCCTATTGCTAGGGAATTATGAGAGCAAACCTTAAACTCGAGACAGTATTCCATAAGGTGCTTCTCATGGTCCTTCAATACATCCAATGTACCAGCACCGTGATCCAGAATCTTACATTCTGATGATCGAGACAAATCACACTATCTTATAGTGATCAAAGCGCCGCAACCTTATCAGATGAGATGCCCAGTCTCATCAGCGGTTGTGAAGATGTTTAAGTATAAGATTTGTGACAAATGTCTCCTGTATGTGGATCTCATCCATACATATATATCACATCTAATATACTAATGGGACCCGGTTCATCTGATGAACCATTTATGTCATACGCATTGGTCATGTGCATTTAAGTAATTAAAACACCATTCATCTCATGAAAGGAAAGCATGATATTATTGATAAATAAAGAAATCAATCAATTTATTACATCATCTGATGGATTGAGTCCATACAATCTAACAAGACCAGCAAAGGCAATGATGCTATCTGGGTCATTGTAGACCGTCTCACCAAGTCAGCTCACTTCATCCCGATGAAGATAGGAAAGAAGATGCACATGCTACCTTTGGCAGAGTTGTCTGTCAGTGAGATTGTCAGCAGACATGGTCAGCCAGTTTCCATCACATCTGATAGAGACAACAGATTCGTCTCGAGATTTTGGAAGACACTACATGAGTCTATGGGTACAAGGTTACAGTTCAGTACAGCTTACCATCCTCAGACAGATGGCCAATTAGAGAGAACAATTCAGACTCTTGAGGATATGCTCCATGCTTGTGTGTTAGACTTCAAGACTCAATGGGACGAGACTCTACCATTATGTGAGTTCGCGTACAACAACAGCTACCACTCGAGCATTGGGATGGCGCCTTTTGAGGTATTGCATGGCAGAAGGTGTAGGACACCTGTTTGTTGGGAAGAAGTTGGTACCCATAGTTTACATGGGCCAACCATGGTGAGTGAAACCAATGACAAGGTCAGGCAGATTCAAGAACGTCTGAAAGTAGCCCGAAGTAGACAGAAGAGTTACGCAGATTCTCACAGAAGAGATTTACAGTTCAAAGAAGGAGATAAGGTTTGAAAGTCCGGGATCCTAACCCTAGAGGGGGGGGGGTGAATAGCATGATCTACACTTAATGACTAATTAAGGCCAATTTTAACTTCTTAACAATCAACTAGTCACATGTGATGATTAACATTCAATATGTGGAAGCTTAAACAAAATAATCACCACAACACAAACACCACTACACAAGGATTTATAGTGGTTCGGCCTCAATACCTACATCCACGACCGGCTTGTGATCCAACACCCCACCGAATTTTCACTATTTATGCTTTTCAAAAAGGCTAAGCAATAACCTTTACAATATGCTTTCTAAGGCTAAGCAATAACCTAACAATGTTGTTTTTCTAGGCTAAACAACAACCTATCAATGTGCTTTTCTAGGCTAAGCAATAACCTTTACAAGAGATGATTTCTCAAATAAGTGTCTACACAAACACTTTAAGAGATAACAATTTAAGCTCAATTTAATTGCCTCTAAAATAGGCGGATAAGAAAGTTAAATTCAACTCACACAACACTCTATGAAATGCTAAGATGAATGCTCATGAAGTGTGTGTGTGTGTGAAAACTTCAATCAAGTTTAAAATGAAGGCTCAATTAATGTATGCTTAATGCATTTTAAAGTTTAAAGCACAGAAAGATTCGATTGAAGTGAAATGCAAATCACATGTATAAATACTAACTTGTTGATGATATGAAAATCAAAAGCTCACAAGTTGTATGAAATTAATTATGTCTAAACATGTGATGCATGTGCAATGTTGTTTTAAAAAATAAAAGTTTAACTAAGGTTCAAATGAATGAAAACAACAATATGATTCAACCAAGTAAATGAAACATGTTATAAATGAAATCAAAGGATTTGACAAAACATGTTTTATAAAGTTTTAAAACAAACTTGGTTTGAAATCAAGGATGAAGAATCCAATCCAACTTAAATCAAAGATTAAGAGAAGTGATGGATTCAACACATCATAGTTTACATGCTAAAATTAATTTACCAATAATTCAAACAAGGCATGAAACATATGATAATGAAAAGTAAAACTTACTTAGAGATTTAACTTCATTAATCCAAGCTTTAGCTTTCCATTAGACCCCTTGGTCTCTCTTAGTTCATCCCCTTTCTTTTGTCTCCAAACACCTCAAAGAAGACTAAAATGTTCAACACTTTTTCAAAGGAATGAACCTCATTTTATACTCAAAAATTGAGTTCTGGCGTGTCCCCGGTCGACCCCCACTTTACCCCGGTTGACCCAACCTTAACGGTAAAAAATCGGACTATTTGAAAAAGTAACCCAACGGCTTTTTTCCCGGTCGACCCCATGTGTGGTCGGTTGACTGGGTCCATGGGCTCGGTCGACCGACCACACTGTGGGTCGACCGGGTCCTTGGACCAATTTCCCCCAAAAATTGTATATTTAAAGAGATTTCTTGTGGGGACTTTTGGGCCATGGAATCAAGCATGGAAACATGTTTTAAATCATTCTAAGAGGATTAAAAATAAGAAACATAAAACGCCTAAAATGATTTGAAAGATTTAAAACAAAGGGTAGCTTGATTCAAAAAACTTCTTTTCAAATTTAAATGCATCCAAGTTTAAAAAAATAAAATATGCATAAATCAATAGTTCTACAAGGCTAAAAAACAATGCATGTGTAAATCAAGATTTCAACATTTTCTAAATCAATGCATGTGTGAAAATTCAAATGATGATTAAAATGATGATGCATCCATCAAATTGCAATATACAAAATCCCTAACAATATCCCCCTTTGCAATTTGATGGCAAACCTTATTCAACACTGATTTTCATACAAAATCTTCAGCTCCCCCTAGGCTGGACAAGACTTGAAACCTTCTTTGGATGCTTCTTCACTTAGCTTGGGCTCTAGTCCTTTTTCTGCAAACTTCTTGATGCTGGGAGCTTGATCATTCTTCAAGCTTTCTTTTCATTGGCCAAACATCTTCTTTTAGCTCCCAAGCTTTCTCTTCTTTCACTTTTCCCCTTTGACCATGCACTCTCTCCCTTTTGGCAAGATATGCATTCTCTCCCCGTTTAGACAACTTGAACACTCTCTCCCCCTTTGACATTAAATTGCAAAGGATCCTACACATATGAAACAAGGAAAATACCTTTGAGTAGCACCTGTTAACAAAAGAAATCGAAAATGAAATTCATAACAGGTGTCGTGACCCCGGACCAAGGCCCAGGCCCCGTCGCGACTGTAGTGGTGATTGTAAGATGATTAAATCTCCCACAGGTTCTTGCGGTGAGGGCTCCGATGACATGGGAAACCAACTCACATGATCAACTAGGCGGAAGTGTGTAGCAAATCACATCATAATAAATCATGACAGAATATGAACATAAATGTCATCGAGACTAAAATATCAGAATGGAGACATAACAAGGCATTCCCATAATAGTTCAAGTTACAAAGTTAACAAAGTGTATTAAGTTGATACAATTCCAAAATAAGAGGCCAACAAAGGCCAATACAATGCCAAAAGTATTAAAAGCCCAAAAATGTGATACATCGGAACTCATGACCCGTCCTGACGTCTAGATGACGTCGTCGGGTTGCCACTCACGAGCTAAGGTAGGCTCAACAGCCTCCTCCTGGCACTCCTCCTCAAAGGGGTAACCTCCTGCACCTGGTCACCAAAAATACAAGCATCAAACACGACAGTTTGGCAAGAAATCAATGTAGGCTAGAGCATGGATAAGAATGTTTAATCGAAAACATATAAAACAATTTATTAAACCAAGAATGAATGCTTGACTGAAGAACATTTCAGAATTTATGACAAACTAGCATGAATACATAATATATCATGAATCGTAAATCCACGAAGAGCCCATCCTTTCTCTATCATTTGTAATGAAAAGAGTAAGCACACACGACAAGCACGAATATACATAATATAACACGACACGCTTCCCACAAATACGGGATTCCGGCCGCGGAACCGGACACGCACGATGTGTAATAAATACACGACTGATCTGCAGATAGTTCACATGTTTAAGGACCCCCAGACAGTGGATCAAACTAAAAGGGCAGTCCAAGCTCTGTGGTGTTCACTTGAGTTCATGAATGTACAAAACACGCAAAACACGATTCAAACGCATTGAAAATAAAAAGGAAAATCACTTGTCACAACAAGACAAGGCACGACTAGCAAAATGCATAAGATATATGCTCACAACTTAAGAAGTGATCCCCATTTAATACTTGAAACAAAATCTTAGAACAAGCTTAAAAACTTGACTTCAAAGTGAGTACACGATATGACTTGCGGTATTAAACCAACGTTCAAAACACGATAATTTCCTCAAGTACATGCTTAGGCTATTTGTTGACCCTTGTGTGATTGGAACTCTATTATTAAAATACAATGATTGGTGTCCCCGAAGCTAGTACATATCTTAGAGTTCCAATTACATAATGTCAAGTTAAAGTCCTTAATATAGCCTAGTTTTTGAATTTTTAAAGAATATGTAAATCGGTAAAAAATCATCCCAAAAAGGGAAAATTCCAGTTGGGCCGGTCGACCTGGCCCTTGGCCGGTCCACCGCGTACACAGGGAGCCCGGTCGACCTGCAGTTGTAACTTAAAATAGGTGTACAGTGTTTTGGTCAGGTTCCAGGGAACCTGACCCTGTGTCGCCGGTCGACCGCGCCCCCTGGCCGGTCGACCGCGTGAACTGCGAAAACAGTAGTTCCCGCAGTGCATCAGGTCATCCAACTGGGGACCTAATCCAGTGTTCTCGGTCGACCACGCCCCTTGGCCTGTCGATCGCGTGAACTGCGGAAACAGAACCCAGTTCTGATTTCTGCAGTTCAGTGGTCCATCCCTTTCTCCCTTCCTTTTCTACATTCTTTCCAACCTGATTAGCCATTTGATTCATGAATGAAACAAGCTATCAAGACTCACTATGGTGCATTTATTTCAACCTAAACAAGCTATTAACATTAAAACCCATTTCTTAATCATTCAACCCCATTCTTCAAAAAGGTAAGGCCTAATTAAAATGATGAAATTCTGAAAGTTTGGAAAGTTAGTTAGCATGCTTGCCATTTCTAAAGTAAGATCACAACATCGACATCTAGTAAAACAAAACATTAATACTAAATGGCAAATCATATGGAAATTTCAAGAGAAATAGTGAAATCCATGAGCACACATGCACAACAACCTATAAAGATTACTTGCCTTGCCCAAGTGCTAACAAAACTCTCCTTCAAGCACTCCTACTCAAAAGCCAAGCCAAGAACTACAAAAACCCCATGAAACCCATTCAAAAACTCACCCAAAAATGCAACCAAGCAACCCATTTCGAAATGGGTGTTGAAAGTTAGAAAAACATGATCATTAGGAGTCAAAAGAACTCCATTGAAGAGATGGGTAGGAGCTCTTACCTAGAGATGCCCAAACAAGATGCAAGGAAGGAAATGGAGAGCTTGCCCAACTAGAAATCCAACAAGAATGGCATCAATGGAAAGCTTGGGGTGAGAGGAAGAAGATGATGGTCTTGGAATCTCTTTTGGAGATCTCTAGCTTATGCATTCATGAGGGGAGGATGAAGAGAAAAAAGAGGGTTTCTCAGCCCTATGTCAAGAAAAGTGCAGAGATTTGTGGAATGAAGAGAAAAAGAGGGGAAAAGGGCTTAAGTGCTTGCAAGTGGGACCCTTAAGAGAGCATTCTTGTTTCAAGGAAAATATGACCTTGCGGGCCTCGGATGAAGTCGACGAAGAAGGATAAAACGATCCTTGACATATCTAGTTTTCGAAAAGTATATTTTTGACATGGTTTTGGGATCTCGAAAATTGTGCCCAGATTTGAGTGTGAAAAGGCTATTTTACCCTTTTTGGCCAAAATTTGAGTTTCTGGGCTACAAACATAGACGGGCTAAATACGAAAGTTGTACATAATCATAAAACCATTCAAATGAAATGAAAATCACGATTAACACAAAACCAAACACGATCTTCCCACGCTTGCACGTACACCCAGGCCTTCCTGAGTGTGCCTAGTTAACACTAAACGTTCTCGAAACTCCCCAAAGCTATGATCAGGACTAAAACTAATCATACTCTAACCCACGGTAACTAAACCCGGTTAAGACTAAGCACACACTAAGAAAACACTATTGGGTTAATCCTGGGTTGGGGTTTGACAACAGGCCATCATGTATGAATAGCAATCTAAAAGGGTAAAGAGCCAATACAATGGTGAATTTGATCAAAACTAATACTTCCTATGAAGGTTTACACTCCCCCTCAATCCATTCTCTTCTTTTGTCAAACTTTTGACAAATATTTAACTATTTGAAGCAAGAAGAAGATGGTTTTACCAATTAAGGGTAAACTTTAAGGAAAGAATTAGACACATATAACAATAGAGCTCAATATGATCAAATTACCATTATAAAGATACCAAGTGACGGGAAGCTATAGGATAATTAAAGAGCAAGGTCAAAAGGATAAACTATCATGGATACCAATTGAAATATATATATAAAACAAATATATCAATTGAGATTGAAGGATATGACTATTAAAATAATCACTCTAAAATGGAGTTAAGGAATATACCTATTAGGGTTCATCCAAATTAGAGCTATCCATGAAGTTATGGGGATTACTAAACATAGCATCAATCAATTTAACAATGAAAATCATGTGCTATGAAAGTTTTGAAAACATTTCATTCAATCATAAAATATGACTATCAAGTGCAAGGTGAGTGAAATGAAATTCAAACATGAAGCCTAGCTCAAACATTAACCAACCAAGATTATGATCACATAAACATGGTGGTCATGAGATTTACCTCTATGAGCAAGAGAGGTGGCAAACATGAAAATTATGATGCTAATGGAATATGACAAATACAAAATCAAGCATCATAAATGCATATTCATCACTATTAGAGCTATAACTAATGAGCATAGTGATGAACATGAGAAATTGCATAAAAAGATATAACTTAGTAGAACATGCAATTTACAAAGTGTCAAAATCATATGAATTCAACATTTAAGATATCCATCAAACAATAGATATAATTATAAAGAACAAGGAATGGATTTCAAAGAGGTTCATATGGTCAAGCACACTATTATGAAGTTGAGACATGTATAAAGAATGATACCAATTAGAAAAATACACATGAATCAATAACATAACCATCCAAAAAAAAAAAAAAAAAAAAAAAAATGACTAGAAAGGATAAAGGATGGATTTTTGAGTTCTAGTATGGTATCTTCAAATATACCTAAGATCAAAACCATACATGGAACCAATTGACATTTGCATATAAAAAGAATGTCAATAATTTTCCATTTGAAAGTATAACTTAAATAATCAATGGAAAACTTAAATTGCTTTAAATCATTTGTTTTTCAAAATAAGCTAACTATGGCAATCACACAAATGATTTTGCAACAACAATCGATCATGAATAATCTAGCTATAAAAGCTTTTGAAATCACAATCAATTGATCATATATAGAAATGCAATGCAAGAGTTATAACTAAATGTGAGCAAAAAACAAATCTAACATGATGAAATTATAATCAAATGATTTTGAAAATCATGATATGTAACTAGAAAGGTGCATGACAACAAAATCAATTGATTATAAGTAAGTATTGCATTTTAAGAAATGTAACTAAGAAAGAACAAAATGCAAATGATCATGACCAACAAAAAGATTTAACTAAAAAGGATTTGTTGGTCAATGAGGTTCAAGGCCTTAAGGTTTGACTAAGTATATAACTTTAGGAATCCACCTAAGGTCTTGAGAGGGTTGATCTTTGAGGTCTAGTTTAAAAGTCTCACCAACTATAGGAGATTTGACTTTATAAATTTTCAATTTAGACTTATCACCATTATGTTTAGATTTAACTAAATTTACCTTAGGTTGGTGATTAGTCTTTTGAGGTTGGTGATTCTTCTTCTTAGGGGATTGATTTCTTTTCTTCTTATTTTCTCCCTTTATTTGACTTTTGAATTTTAAATTTAACTTTGCTAATTTTCTTCAAAAGTTCTTTCATGGGTTGATTTAAGGGAGATAGGTTGATAAGCTTTTTGTTTATAGATTCTTTTATACTTGGTTTAACTTGTTTAACCTTTTTAGAATCTATCTTAGGAGACTCCTTTTTAATTGATTTAACTTATTTGATTTTCTTGGAGTCTTCTTTGATATTTAGTGTCTTACCCTTCATAGAGTTTGATTTTACTTTCTTGGCTTCAAAGATGGGTTTAGACACATGGCTTCTTCTTAATTTGCACTCAAATTTGAAATGCCCTTCACTACCACAATAATGACATTTTGTTTTGGGCAAAGGATAAGAGTACTAGAGAATGAGGACTCACCATTTACAAAAGTGTTGGTGAATTTAGGGTCATATGAAATATTCCTATTGTAACCAAGACCCGTCCTATCTCTTTGTGATTTACCCAATTTAAATAACTTTTCAAATTTTTCTCACTTTGGGTAAATTTGTACTCATACTTTTGTTTGTAGCTTTCAAGTTGAGTGACTTGGTTTTTAAGGGTTGAATTTTCATTTTTAACTTTTGTTAGTTCATTTTCAATTCCCTTAAATTTATTTAGTTCTTCATGGGCAAGTTTTAAGTCAAGTTTAAGTTCATTAATAACATTAGATCCAAGTTCTAGAGTTTTTATCTTATTTTGAGCATTAGATAAATTTTCCTTAGAAATAGTCAACTTGGATTCTAGATTGTTAATATCTTTATCTTGCCTTTTTAATTGATTTCTTAGTTCTAAGTTTTCCTTATTTAGTTCATCACATCCTATCTTTAATTCATGTAGTTCATCTTGAACATTAGATAGGTTATGTAAAGAGATCATGAACTTAGATTCTACACAATTTATTAATTCTTCTTTCTCTCTAAGTTCATCTTTTGAAGAAACTAATTCTTTGTTTAGTCTTTTAGATTCTTCTATAAATCTTTTATTATTCTTATCAAGCTTTAAGGACAATGTATATAATTCATCATAAGCTTGTTGAAGGTCATCTTCATTTTCTTCATTTTCTTCTTCTTTTAAGTTAAATTGAGATTCATTAATTTGAAGGTTTGAATCTCCAATAAATGGAAGAAGAAGGGGTCTAGAAGAATCTACACATGAATCTATACAACCTAACATAGTGGAATCCATTCTAATGATTTTCTTGAAAATACAACACTAGGGTTTTGACTCTAGGTTTTTACACCTAATCAAGAGTTCCAAAAACACTTGATCCTAATAAAGAGCACGAGGCTCTGATACCAATTGAAAGTCCGGGATCCTAACCCTAGAGAGGAGAGGGGGGGGGGGGATGTGAATAGGGTGATCTACACTTAATGACTAATTAAGGCCAGTTTTAACTTCTTAACAATCAACTAGTCACATGTGATGATTAACATACAATATGTGGAAGCTTAAACAAAACAATCACCACAAAGCAAACACCACTACACAAGGATTTATAGTGGTTCGGCCTCAATGCCTACATCCACTACCGGCTTGTGATCCAACACCCCACTGGATTTCCACTATTTATGCTTTTCAAAAAGGCTAAGCAATAACCTTTACAATATTCTTTCCAAGGCTAAGCAATAACCTAACAATGTTGTTTTTCTAGGCTAAACAACAACCTATCAATGTGCTTTTCTAGGCTAAGCAATAACCTTTACAAGAGATGATTTCTCAAATAAGTGTCTACACAAACACTTTAAGAGATAACAATTTAAGCTCAATTTAATTGCCTCTAAAATAGGCGGATAAGAAAGTTAAATTCAACTCACACAACACTCTATAAAATGCTAAGATGAATGCTCATGAAGTGTGTGTGTGTGTGTGTGAAAACTTCAATCAAGTTTAAAATGAAGGCTCAATTAATGTATGCTTAATGCATTTTAAAGTTTAAAGCACAGAAAGATTCGATTGAAGTGAAATGCAAATCACATGTATAAATACTAACTTGTTGATGATATGAAAATCAAAAGCTCACAAGTTGTATGAAATTAATTATGTCTAAACATGTGATGCATGTGCAATATTGTTTTCAAAAACAAAAGTTTAACTAAGGTTCAAATGAATGAAAACAACAATATGATTAAACCAAGTAAATGAAACATTTTATAAATGAAATCAAAGGATTTGACAAAATATGTTTTATAAAGTTTTAAAACAAACTTGGTTTGAAATCAATGATGAAGAATCCAATCCAACTTACATCAAAGATTAAGAGAAGTGATGGATTCAACACATCATAGTAAACATGCTAAAATTAATTTACCAATAATTCAAACAAGGCATGAAACATATGATAATGAAAAGTAAAACTTACTTAGAGATTTAACTTCACTAATCCAAGCTTTAGCTTTCCATTAGACCCCTTGGTCTCTCTTAGTTCATCCCCTTTCTTTTGTCTCCAAACACCTCAAGGAAGACTAAAATGTTCAACACTTTTTCAAAGGAATGAACCTCATTTTATACTCAAAAATTGAGTTCTAGCGTGTTCCCGGTCGACCCCCACTTTACCCCGGTCGACCTGGCCTTAATGGTAAACAATCTGACCGTTTGAAAAAGTAGCCCAACGGCTCTTTTCCCAGTCGACCCCATGTGTGGTCGGTCGACCGGGTCCATGGGCTCGGTCGACTGACCACACTGTGGGTCGACCGGGTCCTTGGACCAATTTCCCCCCAAAATTGTATATTTAAAGGAATTTCTTGTGGGGACTTTTGGACCATGGAATCAAGCATGGAAACATGTTTTAAATCATTATAAGAGGATTAAAATTAAGAAACATAAAAAGCCTAAAATGAATTGAAAGATTTAAAACAAAGGGTAGCTTGATTCAAAAAACTTCTTTTCAAATTTAAATGCATCCAAGTTTAAAAACAAAACATGCATAAATCAATAGTTCTGCAAGTCTAAAAAACAATGCATGTGTAAATTAAGATTTCAACATTTTCTAAATCAATGCATGTGTGAAAATTCAAATGATGATTAAAATGATGATGCATCCATCAAATTGCAATATACAAAATCCCTAACAAGGTTTTCTTGAAGGTGTCACCTACTAGGGGAACATTGAGATACGGTCAGAAAGCCAAGTTATCCCGAAGATACATTGGACCATACGACATTGTGAGCAAGATCGGTGACGTGGCTTATAGATTAGCCTTACCACCCGAGCTATCTGGTGTACACAATGTTTTTCATGTGTCTATGTTGAAGAAGTGTGTTCCCGATCCTTCACATGTACTCCAGCATGAACTGTTGGAAATCAGAGAGGATGCTACCTGTGTCGAGAAGCCTATTCAGATCGTTGATACAAAGGAGCAAGAATTGAGGACGCGTACTATTCAGTGGGTGAAAGTCCTTTGGGAGAATCATGGACCGGAAGAGGCGACATGGGAATTGCGAGACCAAGTGCAGATGAAGTAGCCACATCTTTTCCCCGAGGTGAGTTTTGCATTTTATTTGGAGGACCAAATATCCCAAGGGGTGGAGGATGTAAGACCCCGACCCGAGTGACCTCTATTAGTGTTGATTAAGTCATGTGTTAGCTCTAAGTGTGTCTAGTGTGTTTTGGTTTAGTTTGGATTTAGAATAGCTTTGTTATAACTTTGGGGAATTTTGAGTGCCTTTGTGGTTAGTGTGGGGCCCTTTGGGGGTTCCTTTTATGACTTTCCGTTTACTTGGGGAATTATTCGAGATTCCTATGATTGGTGTCTTTATCTCATTTTACTAATCTCGTCGATCTCTTCAACTTTCATGTTGATCCTGTTCCCGTCCCGAATCCCGAAACCCGACTTCCATTGCATTGAGGGCAAAACAGTCTTTTTTCACTAAATCTGGACCCAATATTTGATATTCCCGAAACCTGCGAAACATATACTTTTTGAAAACTAAAAATTTCGACGAGCATCTCTTCCATCTTCGTCGAATTCATTTGAAGCCCCGAGAGCCATGATTTTGACTCCACAAAGATTTCTAGTGGTGGAGCCCACTTGCATTGCTTATATAAGAGAACCCATCTTTCTTGCCTTCCCTTTTTCCAGCACAACAAGGGCTTGTCTAGGGTTTTCCTTGTTCTTCTTCTTCCTCTTGCTTTTCCATCATCAAAACACCACCAAGCTTGCACAAATTGGGAAATGGACTTCGTCATTTTCCTCACCATCACAAGAGCTTTCCATTGACACTATTCTTGAAGAAAACTCTTTACTCCAAGATCCCCATTGAGCTTGTCTTGCCCATTTGGAGAACCTATAGGTAAGCCATCATCTCTATCTTCTAGATTTGTGTTCTTGCGACCTTAGAAGAGCTCCATTTCCATTATTGGAAGCTCTCCCTTCCTATTTCTTTGTTTGACCCATTTTAGGGTTGTTTTGGGGTTTTTGTAGAGATTGTGGTCTTGTGCTTGGATAGCTTATTTAGAGCTTGGATTGCTTGTTAGAGACCTTCAGGCAAGTGGATGATTTGATATTTTGAGATTTGAATGGTTTTAATGAAATGCATTGATGATTTCAATATATATTTCATACTATTATTGATTTGCATTGACTTGAAATAAATGTACATTAATGAGTCTTATTAGTTCATTTAATGTTTTGGAAATGTAGTTGTTAGCATTCATTTGTTGCTTGATAGAAGTTTCAATGACTCCTTGTGATTATGGATTATTTTTCTCCTCTTTGTGGTTGAATGTGAATGAGGAGAAGAAGGGTTGATTGGATGAATACTCATAGGAGTATTGGAGAAGCGTTGAGTGATGATTTGGAGGAGCATTTAGCTCATCTTATTGCAGGAAGATGAATGGGAACGGTGGGAAAGGGTTTGAAGGAGAAATGGGCTCAAATCTGGACATAGTGGGGTATTTCCGCACTTGGCGGTCAGCCAGCGGTCAGCTGTCGGCTCGCCGCCTGGTGACCGGTGGCTAACCGCGATCCGATCGAACCATTACGGTCAGCTTTCCAAAGAGCATATCTTCGCCCAGAGCCTACGGTAAGCCTCCTGCCCACAATAGGGCGGGCCTAATCCGGGATCGGGACACTAATGTGATGTTGTTATATGATGTATGATTGATTGTTCCAATTTATTGAAACCAAACCAACAAAACGTATACGAGCCATCAAGAAGGATGCCACTCGTACACGCGATTTCCCACAGGTGTCCGCGGTGAGGATAACACATCGACATGAATATTTCTTTTGTGTGCGGAAGCGTGTAGCAAATCTCTATTTCATACATTCATGTCCAAGATACAAGATTAAGCATATTTCATACTAGTATCAAAATGAGCAATGATCATTAAAGCTATAACCCCAAAATAAAGTTAAGGTTTACAACAAAGTAGTTTAAATTACATTGTTCCCAAAAATAGAGGCCAACAAAGGCCAATGAATACAGTATCAAGTTTCCCCAAAAGAATGGTTAGATACAACCCAAAATGTGTTACGCAACTCAAGCACCCGAATGTCTAGATGACATCATCGGCGTGCCACTCAACTAGTCGTTGCGGTTCGCCAACCGCAACCTCGAGCTCCTCCTCGGGGAGACCAACAACGGGACCTGAGTACCAAAAACAAGTGTCAAACACGACGGTTTGGCAAACGGATAGAAAGACGTAACAATATAGAAAATACCTTGAAAATCATTTAAACCTGTCAAAGCATTAGTTTCATAAAACAAGATAAACATTTATTCAAATACATATGCAAGATAAAACATGTAAGGTGTCCAAGGAAACGGGAAACACACAAGATGGCAACCACACATAGCTAAGTCCTCTATCACCGAAGTGACAAGAGCATATCGGGATGTTGTCTCAGTCACCGAAGTGAGGAGATACAACATAAGTAACATATACATATATAATACAATACGGGACGGGACCACGGTAGCGAACCGGGTATCGGGACAAGACCACGGTAATAACCGGGTAGCGGGATCCAAGACTGCAGCTGGCGGGACGGGAAAGGGTCTCCAAGTCGGTCGATCAAACCGGCAAGGAAAGCCAAGCTTAGTGGTGCCGACTCATAGGTCAAATCATGTAAAACAAGTCATGTACAAATCATATTTAATGCACTTTAATAAACGGGCGGGACGGGGTGCTAAAAGCACTAATTTCCTTTTCAAACGGGAAGTGCATGTCGGGGCTAGCAAAAGCTCTAGTTCCAATTTCGACGTTTTCGGGAATGATAAATCACATTTCTTGAAATACGGGACAAGTACCGGGATTCGATATAAATCAAGTGGATAAGGACCCCGTATGTCTATTGTGATGATCACTTGGTACTCCTTGAGTTTAGAGACATTCCGGGCTCTTTATGCACCTTAGGGATTCAAACCCTAATCGTATTTTAATTAAACAAAACCTAAGAGGGATGGGATCCTAAGCACAATGTTAATCTAGTAGTACCTTACAACCTACTCATTCGTCGAAGGGAAAACGGATTCGCGATATACCCAAACAGCCCAATTTCGCGTTTAGATAAAAGAAAGGATATCCCGTCGTTCCGTTCCGTTCAAGATTGAACTAGGTTAAGCACCGATACAACCGGATTAACCGTGAGGAGATGTCGGTTCAACCATCCTCAAAAGAAGTCCAATGGGTCACACAAAAGGGTCACTAAGTTCCATCTAAAGTCCATTTAATCATAGGGAAAAAGTCAGTTTTCTGCAGGGTTCCAGTTGGGCCGGTCGACCTGGCCCATGGCCGGTCGACCGCGTACACAGTGGCTCGGTCGACCGGCCAGGGCCAGGTCGACCGGGAGTTGTAACTTAAAATGGTGAACAGTGTTTTGGTCAGGCTCCAGAGAGCCTGACCTCTGTGTCGCCGGTCGACCGCGCCCTAGGCCGGTCGACCGCGTGCTCAGCATAACTGAGACTCCCGCAGTTCTGCAGGCTGCCCAACAGGGGGGCCTGTTCCAGTGTCGCCGGTCGACCGCGCCCTTGGCCGGTCGACCGCGTACACTGCGTAACAGAACCCAGGTTCTGTTACAGCAGTGCAGTGATCTTCCCCTTTTTTCCTATCTTTTCTACATTGTTTCCAAATCTGATGAGCAATCCAAAACATGGATAAATCAAGCTTTCAAGACTCACAAATATGCATTTATTTCAAATCTAACAAGTCATTAATACCTCAAAACATTAGGTGAAAACATAAATGCATTTCAACAAAACTCTTTCAAATGTAAAAATGTCAAAACATCCACTTGCCTCAAGTCTCAAATCACTGAAAAACAGCTCCTAGCACTCTTGCAAGTCAAGGGAATAAGCTCTACCAAAAACCCCTAAAACAAACCCTAAAATGGGTCAAAACAATGAAGAAGAAGAGAGAGCTTTCAATATTGAAAATGTAGCTTCTCTAAGGCTAGAAGAATACTAATCTAGGAGATTAGGAAGAGAGCTTACCAAATGGTGTTCCAAAAGAGCAATGCAAGCTAGAAGAAAGTCTTGGAGTGATGGGATTTCCTTCAAAATGGTGTCAATGGAGAGCCCTTGCAATGGAGAAGAAGATTATGAAATCTTTTGAGATGATGGTGCAAGCTTGGGAGATGCTTGATGATGGAGAAGCAAGAAGAAGAGAGAGAAACCCTAGGCTCAAGTCAAGGTTGCTGGAAAAGAGAGAATGAAGGAGAAGGGTTCCTTTTTATAAGCTATACAAGTGGGCTCCACCATCAAGTAACCTAGTTGGGCTGAAATAGTGGTTTTCGGGGCTCCGGATGAAATCGACGAAGAAGGAAGAAAATGATCGTCGAAATATCTAGTTTCTAAAAAGTTTATGTTTCGCGGGTTTCGGGATTAACACTAATTTGGTACAGATTTAGAGTAAAAGTACTGTTTTGCCCTTGGAGCTAGAAAAGTCAAGTTTCGGGGTTTCGAACGGGAACGGGATCAACATGAAAGTTGAAGGCAATAATGAAACAAGTAAATCGGGATGAAATACAAATCACGAAAACCAATATAAAATCTCAAGCACACAAAAAGCCATAAACAAGGGAACCCCCAAAGGGCCCCACTAATACCAAAGTACTCAAAATCCCCAAAGCTATTCCAAAGCTATTCTAAACCACTAAACCAAATCCACAAGACAAATCAAGACTAACACGCAACTAACTAAGCACTAATCGGGATCACTCGGGTCGGGGTCTTACATCCTCCACCCCTTAGGATATTTGGTCCTCCAAATAAAACACAAGACTTACCTCAGGTAGGAGATGTGGGTACTTCTTCTGTACTTGGTCTCGCAATTCCCAGGTTGCCTCTTCCGGTCCATGATTCTCCCAAAGTACCTTAACCCACTGAATAGTCCTTGTCCTCAGCTCTTGTTCTTTGGTATCAATGATCCGAATAGGCTTCTCAACATAGGTGGCATCTTCTCTGATCTCTAACGGCTCATGCTGTAGTACATGTGAAGGGTCGGGAACGTACTTCTTCAACATAGATACATGGAAGACGTTGTGTACACCAGATAGCTCGGGTGGTAAGGCTAACCTATAAGCCACTTCACCAATCTTGCTCACAATGTCATAAGGTCCAATGTATCTCCTTGACAACTTGCCTTTCTGCCCGAATCTCAAAGTTCCTCTAGTAGGTGATACCTTCAAGAAAACTTTGTCCCCTTCCTTGAACTGCAAGTCCCTCCTGTGAGAATCTGCATAACTCTTCTGCCTACTCCGGGCTACTGCCAGACGTGCCTGGATCTGCTTGACCTTATCACTGGTCTCACTAACCATAGTCGGTCCATGGAAGCTGCGGGTACCAACCTCTTCCCAACACACAGGTGTCCTACACCTTCTGCCATACAATGCCTCGAAAGGCGCCATCCCAATGCTCGAGTGGTAGCTATTGTTGTACGCAAACTCACACAAAGGTAGAGTCTCGTCCCATTGAGTTTTGAAGTCTAACACACAAGCACGGAGCATATCCTCAAGAGTCTGTATGGTTCTCTCTGACTGACCATCTGTCTGAGGGTGATAAGCTGTACTGAACTGCAGTCTAGTACCCATAGACTCATGCAATGTCTTCCAAAATCTGGAGACGAATCTGCTGTCTCTATCAGATGTGATGGAAACTGGCTGACCATGTCTGCTGACAATCTCACTAACAAACAACTCTGCCAATGGTAGCATGTGCATCTTCTTCCCAGTCTTCATCGGAATGAAATGAGCTGACTTGGTGAGACGGTCCACAATGACCCAGATAGCATCATTTCCTCTACTAGTCCTCGGTAATCCCGAAATGAAGTCCATGGTTATATGCTCCCATTTCCATTCCGGAATATCCAACGGTTGCAACAACCCTGGAGGCTTCTGGTGCTCTGCCTTGATCAACTGACAAACCATACACCGAGAAACAAACGCTGCTATCTCTCTCTTCATGTTGTTCCACCAAAATCTGCCCTTCAAATTCTGATACATCTTCGTGCTGCCAGGATGCACGGAATACCTCGTACTGTGAGCCTCTGTCATGATATCATTCCTCAAATCTTCAATGCTAGGTACACACAGACGGTCACGGAAGTACAAAACTCCATCTACAATCCGAAAATCAGGATGATCTGTTATCTGCTCTGAAATCTTGGCCAACTCTGGATCTTGCAACTGACTGCCTTTAATCTTCTGGATGAAGGAAGGCTCTGACACTGACATGTTGGCTAACAAGACACCCTTCTCAAGCGGCTGCAAGTCTATTCTCAACTCCTCAAATTGCTCAAAGATACATGTGCCACTGAGATTAGCCATGCCTACTGATTTCCTGCTCAAAGCATCAGCAACTACATTTGCCTTCCCTGGATGGTATTTGATCGGGAAATCATAATCCTTGATATACTCCATCCATCTCCTCTGTCTCATGTTCAATTCCTTCTGTGAGAACAGGTACTGCAAGCTGCGGTGATCTGAGTGAACCTCAAATTTCTCTCCATAGAGATAATGTCTCCACATCTTCAATGCGAAAACAACCGCTGCTAGCTCAAGATCATGTGTTGCATAGTTCTTCTCATGATCTTTCAACTGACGGGATCCATAAGCTATCACTTTCCTATCCTGCATCAACACACAACCAAGTCCAATGTTCGAAGCATCAGTAAAAATAGTGAAACCGCCGCTTCTAGATGGCAAGGTAAGGACTGGTGCTGTGGTCAATCTCTTCTTAAGCTCTTGGAAGCTAACTTCACACTTGTCTGACCACACATATGGCTCATTCTTCCTTGTCAATTTCGTCAAAGGTGATGCAATCGACGAAAATCCCTGAACAAACTTCCGATAATAGCCAGCCAATCCCAGAAAACTCCTGATCTCTGTCACATTCTTCGGTCTTCCCCACTGTACCACTGCCTCTATCTTGGATGGGTCTACTGACAAGCCTTCTCTGGAGATAATGTGCCCAAAAAATGCTACTTGCTCTAGCCAAAACTAACACTTATTGAGTTTTGCATACAGCTGGTTCTCTCTCAGAAGCTGCAAGGCTATCCTCAAGTGCTCTTCATGCTCTTCCTTGGTCTTGGAATACACCAAAATATCATCAATGAACACCACTATGAACTGATCTAGATACTCTGCAAATATCTTGTTCATCAATGCCATGACCACTGCTGGTGCATTTGTCAATCCAAATGGCATGACCAAGAACTCATAGTGTCCATATCTAGTCCGGAAAGCTGTCTTCAACACATCTGACTCTCTGACTCTAAGCTGGTGGTAACCAGATCTCAAATCAATCTTCGAAAAGAAGGAAGCACCCTGTAACTGATCAAACAGTTCATCTATCGTTGGCAAAGGATACTTGTTCTTGATGGTCACTTGGTTCAATCTCCGGTAATCAATGCACATCCTCATGGAACCATCCTTCTTCTTCACAAACAACACTGGAGCTCCCCATGGCGAAACACTAGGTCTTACAAAACCTTTCTCCAACAATTCTTGCAATTGTGTTTTCAATTCTCCCAATTCCGCCGGAGCCATTCTGTAAGGTGCAATGGATATAGGAGCAGTCCCTGGTAGTAGCTCGATAGTGAAATCAATCTCTCTAATGGGTGGTAAACCTGGGATCTCCTCCGGAAAAACATCCGGGAATTCCCAAACAATTGGGATATCCTCCACCCCTTGGGACCGTTTATCCTCCGTGATAAACGCCAAATAGGCCTCACATCCACCCTTCAGAAGTCTATCAGCCTTCAACGCTGAAATAAACCCTGTACTAGGATTACTCCTATCTCCTCGAAACAGTATTCCTGCTGGTGACTTTTCTAATCTGAAGGTGAGGGTCTTATGGAAACAATCCATTGTAGCATGATACCCTGCTAGCCAATCCATCCCTAGGATGACATCAAAATCAAACATCTCCAACAAGATGAGATTTGCTGGTAACTCTAACCCTCCTATCATGACTGGACAACTAGGGTAAAAAGTACTACAAACAACTTCTTTACCTATGGGAGTAGCCACAGTCAATAGGAAATCCATATCTCTAGCATGCATATCAATCAACTGTGCAAATCTGGGGGAGATAAAAGAATGGGTAGAGCCAGGGTCAAACAAAACCCTAGATTGGAAACCACAAACAAGGAGTGTACCTTCCACAACATCACCAACTGCCTCTGCATCAGCTCTGTTGATAGCATAGATCTGCCCTCTCTGCTGTGGCCTGTTCTGAGCTTGCTGTGGCTTGCTTGCATTTCTATTCTGCTACGGAGGACGCTGATTCTGATTCGGTCCTTGCTGACGGGCTTGCTGCTGCTGTTGTGGCCTATACTATTGCTGTGGGGCTTGCTGCTGGAGAGGTCTAGCCTTGTTCTGCACAACTATGGCATTCTGAGGTTGTGCTGGACGCTGTGCCCCTTGCTGTTGCTGCTGCTGCCTGTTCTGCCTTGGGCAGTCCCTCATCTGGTGAGCCATAGAGCCACATCTAAAGCATGCTCCAGTGATGGTACGACACTGTGCACTCTCATGGTTCTTACCACAATGCGTACACACCAAAGGATTCTGCACAATTTGATCTTGCCTCTGCCTTTTGTGCTGATGATTCCTTTGCTGACTACCCTGCTGCTGCTGAGGTCCCTTACCCTGAAGTCTGAGGATCTTATGGTGGAAGTTCTCAAACTTATAGGCCCTCTTGACTGCCTCCTCGAAGGTTGTAGGTGGTACAACCCCGGTAGCATCCCTCTCAATGATGGGATTTAGGCCTTCCAAGAACTTGGCAATCTTCTTGTCCACCGTGTCCACTAACTCAGGGGCATATCTGGACAATCTCTCGAATTTGGTGAGGTATTCGAGGACTGACATGTTGCCCTGAACGAGCTGCTGAAACTCTGCTGCCTTCTGTCTCCTGATGTGAGTGGGCACATACTTGTCCCCAAACTGCCTCTTGAAGCTAGTCCATGCCACTGCATCTGGCATGTGCCTATACTCTTCTCTCACTGTCTTCCACCAGATGTCTGCTGACCCGGTGAAGAGAGATGTAGCAAGCTGGACTCTTTCCCTACCTGTGCACTGAAAGATCTCAAAGATATTCTCTGTGTGCTCCAGCCAGTCATCTGCAGCTAAGGGATCTTCCGTCCCAAAGAACTCTTTCGGACCCCTCTTTCTGAATTTCTCAAATAATGCATTCGGGTCATGTTCCCGCTGATTTATCACAATAGCGGGCTGAGCTTGCACAGGCTCAGGCCTCCTCTGTAACACTTCTAGCAGCTGTCTCTGCATCTCTTGCATTTCTCTGGCATGATCCTGATCTTTCTTAAGTATTTGCTCTTGCAATCTGGCCTGATTCTCATTGGCCTGCCTTTGCTGATCTATCATGGCCTGCATCATCTGCTGGAACTGATTGGGCATAGGGTTCTGAGGGATGTCCTCTTGGACTGGCCCTGTCTGTTCACTGTTACTAGCTGTAGGGTTGCCATTAACTGGCCTTTTGCGAGGTGGCATGATGCTGCAAAACAATTTGTTAGCACAAGATAATATAATAAGGGTCACACAATGCTCACACGATACTAACTAACGAAAACTCTAACGAATCCTCGCCACGTCCTTAGGATTTCTAGTTTCTTTTAATTGCTTGAAACACGTCTCGCTCTGATACCAGTCTGTCGCGACCCCGGACCGGGTCCCCACTAAGAAGGCGGGCCTAATCCGGGATCGGGACACTAATGTGATGTTGTTATATGATGTATGATTGATTGTTCCAATTTATTGAAACCAAACCAACAAAACGTATACGAGCCATCAAGAAGGATGCCACTCGTACACGCGATTTCCCACAGGTGTCCGCGGTGAGGATAACACATCGACATGAATATTTCTTTTGTGTGCGGAAGCGTGTAGCAAATCTCTATTTCATACATTCATGTCCAAGATACAAGATTAAGCATATTTCATACTAGTATCAAAATGAGCAATGATCATTAAAGCTATAACCCCAAAATAAAGTTAAGGTTTACAACAAAGTAGTTTAATTACATTGTTCCCAAAAATAGAGGCCAAC
>QPKB01000004.1:47645302-47678900 GCA_003546025.1 Camphora micrantha | reverse complement strand
AAACTAGGCTATGTCATGGACTTTAACCTGACGTTGCGTGATTGGAACTACAAGATTCGAAGCAACTTCGGGGACACCAATTATTACATTTTTACAACAGGGGCCCAATCACACAAGGGTCAAGGAATAGCCTAAGCTTGTATTTGATGAAATTATCGCGTTTCGAACTTTGTTTTGATACGACAAGTAATATAGTGTGCTCGCTTTGAATTCAAGTATTTAAGCTCTTTCCGAAATGTGTTTCAAGATTTGTTCAAGTATTAAATGGGGATCACTTATTAAGTTGTGAGCATATATATTATGCATTGTGCTAGTCGTGCCTCGTCGTGTCGTGACAAGTGATTTCCCCTTTTGTTTTCGATATGTTTGAATAGTGTTTCGCGTGTTTTGTGCATTCATGAATTCTAGTGAACACCACAGAGCTTGGACTGCCCTTTCAGTCTGATCCACTGTCTGGGGGTCCTTAAACATGTGAACTAACTGCAGATTAGTAGTGTATTTATTACACATCGTGCGTGTCCGGTTCCGCGGCCGGAAATCCCGTTTTTGTGGGAATCGTGTCGTGCTATATTATGTATATTCGTGCTTGTCGTGCGCGCTTGCTCTTTTCATTATAAATGATAGAGAAAGGATGGGCTCTATGTGGATTTACTATTCATGATAATATATGTTATGCATTCATGTTAGTTTGTCTTTGATTTAGAAAAGTGTTCGTAAGTATTGTTTTACGTTCAGTCAAATATTTCAGTATATCCTCGATTTAAACATTGTTTTACATGCTTTCACTTAAATGATTTCTTGCCAAACCGTTGTGTTTGATGCTTGTATGTTGGTGACCAGGTGCAGGAGACCCTCCCTTTGAGGAGGAGTGCCAGGAGGAGGCCGTTGGGCCCAACCTAGCTCGTGAGTGGCAACCCGATGACGTCATCTAGACGTTGGGGTGGTGCATGAGTTCCGTTGGATCACTTTTTGGGATTTTGTTATACTTTTGGTATTGTATTGGCCTATGTTGGCCTCTTATTTGGGAAGTGTAATAACTTAACTTATTTTGTTAACTTTACAACTTGAATTATGGGAATGCCTTGTTATGTTCATTCTGATATTATGTCTCGATGTCATGATGTTTCCTATTGTGACATGATATGATAAGATGTGATTTGGCACGCGCTTCCGCATACTTAATTCATGTGAGTTGGTTGTTCCATGTGTGTTTGTTTGGAACCCTCACCGCGGGAACCTGTGGGAGGTTTAATCATCTTTTAATCTTACACTTAATGCCGCGGCCTCGGTCCGGGGTCGCGACATTAGTCTTACAAGGCTTTTTGTATTTCAAAAGGAATTTTGTAGAATTGATTTTATAAAATCTCTTTTCTACTTCGTTTTAAGCTTGTAGGATAGTTGGGATAGGGGTAGATTCAGTGGAGGTTGTCCCTGAAATTTTCAGGACAAATTCTTCTCTCTGTTTCTGTTCTGTTGTCAGGCTAGCCCTGTTGGCCCGGTTGACCGCGTGGCCTGGCCGGTCGACCGGCCACACGGGCCCAGCAATTAAAAAGTTGTCTTTCTGTTCTGTTCTGTTTCATTCAATCTCTCCCAGCTTTCCCTCCTTCAGCAGGTCGACCGCCCTGGACTGTTTTTCCCTTCTCCCCATCACTCCTTCTTCTCCTCTGGTCGTTTCCTCCTCTTCTTCTCCCTCGTCTGGTTCTCTCGTTTGCTGTCTCTCGTCTGCTGGCTCTCTCTCTCACTCTGCTGGTTCTTTCTCTCTCACTCTCCCTGTCGTCATTTTCCAGCTGGTTCCTGTCACTGTCTCCCTCTCTGTCGTTTTGCTGTGTCCCTCTTCATTCTCTCTCTCAGCTGTTACACATTCACCAGGCTGTGTGTAAATCCCTCTGGCAGACTCATCAACCCATCCTTTCAGGTCGTCCTAGGTGCTGAAACTGTCCAACTCTATGGACTGTTTTTCTGGTTTCCCTTCCCTTCTGTGTTCTCTTTCTGTTCCTTCTGGCTGTTGCTGGCTCTTCCATCACTTCTGTGGAGCTTGTGTAGCCTGTTGTGCACTCTATTGGGCAATTGTAATTTGTAAATCTCTTAGCCTCATAGTTAGCACTCCAACTGTTTGACAAACTGCCTGAACCAATTTTTCAAAACTTTTAAAGGCATTTGTCTAGGCTTTTCAATCTTGTGTGAGCTTCCTCTTCTCTGGTATCTCCTTGACCATCTATGGCTCGCACTAAACAGACATTTAGGAGGCCTAGCAAAAAGTCCAAAACTGGACAAGCTTCCTCCTCTCATAGATCTCCATCGTCTTCTCCCGAGGCTCCTCCTCCTCCGTCTGTGATTCGTTTCAACCCCATACATTCTCCATCATCAGTTGTTAAATCCTTTAGGAGCAAAGGGATCATTGTAGAGAAATTATGCATTGTTGAAGATCTAGCGGACTATAATGTCCCTGCTCTCCTTGAAGCCATAGGCTGGGGTAGTATCCTGACCTGGAGTGGCAACACATTTGCCTCCTCTGTCCATGGTCTGTATGAATCCATCTGTGCCACCTCTGCAAACTCCTTCACTATTAGATTCATGCATGGTGAAGAAGTGGTCACCATTGACACTATTTCCTCCATCATGGGCATCCCTAGGTCTTCTGGACCCAAGTTCATTTCTAACGTATTGCCCCTTGATGAGAGAGACACAGTCACCACTGCTCTTTGTGGACGCCCTGAGGTTTGGTCAGCCAGAAACTTTCTCCAGGCCTCCTCCATGATTCCTCCTCTTCGCATTATTCACAGCATTTTCACTCACTCCATTTACCCGAGGAAAGGAAACAGGACTGAGGTTACATCATACATGGCAAACATTTTATTCAACGTTATCTCAGGTGTCCCCATGTGTCTCCCTTCTGTCATTATGCATCATATTGTTAGAGTTATCACAAGCTCTCAGCCCTGTGCAGCTCCATTTGGGTTCCTGATGACCCAACTCGATAGTTCTTATGGAGTGATTCCTCTTGCTTCTGAGAGACCGGAGACCACCACTGTCTTCAACAAAACCAATATTCTCTTGATGAAGCTACCTCCTCCACAGCGAGTTAACCCAATAGCAGAAGGAGATGCGGAGGTAGAGGCTGCAGACGTTGCTGTTGCAGATCCAGGAGCTGATCAGCCTCCTCCAGAGCCTCATCAACCTCCTCCTCAGCCTCATCAGCCTCCTCTTCAAGAGCCCCCTCTTCCTCCTCAGCCCCATCAGCCTCCTCCACAGCGCAGCTTGGAAGACCGTATGACATCTGTTGAGCAAGTTGTGCCTTCCATGCGGGCAGAGTTTCAGGAGTTTCGTTTAGAGGTATCCGGCATGATGAAGAAGACGTTGAGATACCTCTCGAACATCTCGAGTAGCTGTAGGCGGCATGATGATGTGATGCCTCCCTCGCCTACAGATTCTCCTTAGCTCGTAGGAGGGTTTTCTCTTTTTGTGGGGAGTTTATTTCTGGGGATCTTGATGTATTTTTTGTTTATCAAACTCTCTGACCTTTTGATTACTGGCCATGTTTTTTATTTTGATTTTGATTTTTGTATTGGTCAAGTAATTTGTAAATGAAATTGTACTAATCTTCAAATTTAAATCAATGAATCTTCAGTTTCATTTATTCTTCTCTTCCTGTTATATTCCTGATATGGTGAATGGCTATGATGCTTTGAATCTATACAATTATCTTTTGTCGTAGCTTCATTCAAACACAGCATAAACAACCCATATACATGATAACCTGTTCTGCATTTCATTTTCTATCTCTATTGGTAACAGGTGCTACTGAAAGGTATTTCTTTTCTCATGTATATAGGTTCCTTTGCAATTCGATGGCAAAGGGGGAGAGAAGATCAGATAAAGGGGGAGAGAAGATCAAACAAAGGGGGAGTGAAGATCCACTCTTGGTATCAATCAAAGGGGGAGAGAAGATCCAACAAAGGGGGAGTTAAAGAAGATTAGATCTGTCCAAGGATCTTAAAAGAGTTCAGAGCGCTTAACAACAATAGATTAGAGCATGGAGAAAGCTCTAACGAAGAGAGAGAAACCGAGGATAAGCTGCACTCCAGAGACTTCAAGATCTGAAGCCCTAAAAGTGTTGTGATCGACTTAGTTGCCATCAAATTGCAAAGGGAGAGATTGTTAGGATTTTTGTGTTGCTAATTTGATGGAAAGCACTATCATCGTCAGTCATCTGATCACACACACGTTCAGCTTTGTCTGGACCTTGAAATCTTGATCTCAGACTTGAAAATGCTTTTGATTTTCAAAGACTTCATCCTGCATGTTTTTAGAACTTAAAATGTATTTCGAAAACCTAAGTTCTTCGTGCATGATTTTGAAAAATCAAGTTTGAAATCGAGGTTCGTGTTTTGCATACATATTCCATTTTTAGAATCCTTTTAGTATGCATAAAACATATTGGCTAAGAGTTCATTTTTCAATAAATCATTTTTTCAAAAATTCAACTGAACTCAGCTCTGGCCTGTGTAGCCGGTCGACCGCGCCACCCACCAGGTCGACCGCGCACACTAAAAAACAGGGTCTGAAAAATCTGTCAATTTCTCTCAGAACCCTGTGTACCTGGTCGACCGCGCAGTTGGGCCGGTCGACCGCGTATATAGCCGTTGGGCCAATATAGCCGTTGGACCCGGTCGACCGCAGGGTCATGAGGTCGACCGGGCCAACTAGCCGTTGGGCTGTCTTTTTGTATAAAAACCCTTTCTTTTCCTTTCTTTCAAAAGGCTGTTGGGATGCAATTTTTGAACATTTTTGAAGCCTGAAGAAGAGGAATAAGCTAGGATTGCCAGAGGCAAATTGGAAATCAAATGTTTGAGATTTAAAGAGGTATATCTTTCAAGTTAACTTTGATTTTCATTCCATTTAAATTCATGCATGTTCAAATCTTTGTAATTTCATATTTGCATGATTTCTAGCCTTAGTTTAGATGTTTTACAAACACAATATAACCTTGGAATACTAGTTTGTTTTGCAAACATCCTCATCTCAATCACATGTGTTTTTAAACTTTAAAACTTCATACAACTTGTGTAGCATGTCTTTCCAAGTTGTTTGAATTCTACATGTGATTGGTTTATAACTTCAATCATCATTTTCAGTGCTTAGATTTTCAAATGCATCAAGCATTCATTTGTGAGCTTCCTTTTAGAAAATGATTGAAGTAAACATTCATACACTTTGAGCACACACCTTTGCTAATTGTTTGTGTATGTTTTGTTCATGATTTAAACTTTCATATCAGCCTATTTAAGAGGCAAATGTATTGAGCTTAAATTGTATCTCTTTGAGTGTTTATGTAGACACTTCCTTGAGAAGAAAAACATCATTGTAGAGGTTATTGCTTAGCCTTTGAAAAGCATCTTGTAAAGGTTATTGCTTAGCCTAGAAAAGCACATTGATAGGTTGTTGTTTAACCTAGAAAAACATCATTGTAAAGGTTATTGCTTAGCCTTTTGAAAAGCATAAATAGTGGAAATCCGGTGGGGTGTTGGAACACAAACCGGTAGTGGATGTAGGCATTGAGGCCGAACCACTATAAATCTTTGTGTAAGGTTGTATGCTTGTGGTGATTTCTCTTGTTAGCTTCCGCATCTTGTTTGGTAAATCATCATATGTGACTAGTTGTTTTCATTAAAGTTAAAATTGGCCTTGATTAGTCATAAAGTGTAGATCACCCTATTCACCCCCCCCCCCCCCTCTAGGGTTAGGATCCCGGACTTTCAAGTATTGCCCTCCCCTACTTCTTGCAGAGTATGACCCTCCTTGCTCCTTAGCATAGTTGTAGAAATCCCGTAGGAAGGCCGAAGAGATGCACTTTGATCAAACCGGGAACTCGAACACACACCAACACTAAAAAAAAAATACACAAAATGGTGAGTGGCCCACACAAATTCCGCACGGTTGAAGCCACCCAATGTGAAGGTTTGTAGGTGAGATCGTTCATGTCATGAAAGCTTCTCGATTGTTCACCAAAAAAAAAAAAAGGGAGAAACGAAGTCTTAAAGAGAATACCAAGAAAAAAAAAACCAAAAAAAAAAAAAAAGGGAGAGACGAAGTCTTAAAGAGAATAAAAGTTTTGGGACTAGTTTGAGTTCGTAGCCTTTTTAACCCGAGCCAGTAAGCCCGTAGGGATATTTACATATCTAATACCCTAAAGCCTCCTGGTTTGGGAGTCATTGGCTGAATGCTCGTTACATGGGTTAATTAGAAAGCTTAAAGGACCCAGACATTGCACAGTCACATGTCAAAAAAAAAAAAAAAAAAGAATCATTATTAGAATTAGGCTAGATGGAGTGACATGGGTACTCACCAGGCAAACTAAGCAGAAAATGGTCGAAAACCACAACACTAAGGTAGCGCGGTGACTCACCACCCCACACACAAACATTACTCACAAATGAGCCCCGGAGACGGTCAGGTGCTCTCCAAAGTTCAACCGAAAAGATTAAGCAGCTACAAAAGGATACTTGTGAGGGCTCGACTTCCAGAGGATGGTTAAGGAAGACTATGTTACCACCACAGTGAAAATCATGGATCAAGGAGCTAATCTACTTTCACACCCTCACCCACAACCAATATATATAGACGCTAGTCTTATGCTGGGGCATTTTATATATATATATATATATACATATGAATATATGTTTATCTCACACGGCTTCCCAATCTGGGTCCTCATTGCATACACAACTATCACGAGCACTCACTAGCCTACACACACTCACCTCATGCACACCTTTACTACTAATGACTTTTGGTTGGATGTAGGAGAAACATATCTCCTAAGGTATTAAGTCAATCTTCTTATTCTCAAAGCTTGAGTGCCAAAATAGCCCCCTGACATTTTTACCGAGAAAGAAAATGCCACCTTAGCCACACTATGCGGGGGGGCTAAAAATATTAAACTAACAAGTTCGTTTCTGAGACCTTGCAGGGAACCCAACCCCGATCATCTCTAAAACATCCCACAAGCTGGGGCATTTTTTTTATGGGTATTATTTTGTGCACAACTCTTCATGACTTGAAAAGAATAAAGTGATGGTGATCAAACTCAAGAGATATAAATTATGTTTGTTCTGATATCCTATGATGAATTTGATTATAGATGTATGCTATGCACACCCTTTTATGATATCACATGTTGTGCGATTTGAAAATACAGTTATCTTAAGCATATGCCTTCATATCTATAGCTAATGTTGTGAATGCCTCATAACATAGAGTTGCATATGTCACAAATATCACATACTCAGGCTCTCCCCATTGTTTGAGAACCTATTTCTATGTTGCTTACTAAGTTTAGATTGGTGAGAGATTGTGCTTATTCTCTTTTTATTATATGAAATCTCGCTTTATTAACTCTAAACTACTAATGCTCCCTCTATGAGACTCCATGCCTAGGCACGAATTTCGAGGAACTATGAAGAGATTTCACCAAAGTCTCCTTTTTTTTTTCTAGACCCTGAAAAATCATCAGGTATAAAACCTGTCGCCTTTTTAAAAAAAAAAAAAAAAAACACTTCACATGATCCCTCAGTGCCCCTCAGGGAGTCCATTCCATCACCATACACACAACCAAGGCACTTCTAAATCAAACTACAAAGCATGCACTCACATTATAAATGCTACATGCACTTGTACACATCATACACATCATAATACATACATCAGAGTAAAAGAATGGACTTAGAAACAACATCCCTCCATCATATATACAACACGAATGATCAACAACTCATAATCAACATAAATAGATAACAAACACCAATCATAACTACTGCAACAACAGCAGCATAGGGCCTCGATCGTCTGTACACAATTTCCAATAGAATAGGAGGCCTTGTAAGAGTATGACTCTGAGAGTATGCACCGGTATGGAGAATCCCTCCAACATCTTATGTAATTCCCTGATCCTCCGAATTCGTTCTTAAATCTTTAAGGTATCCATCCCAAATTCAATCGACTCATGATAGCCTCATTAACCGGAATGACCTTATAACACCCTAGTTGCTGTGCGACCCTGTTAACGACATGCCTAATAGCAATCTATGGTGCGTGGAACCATATGTCCATCTGAAATAAATCACACTTTTCTGGCACCGCAATCATTCATCACCTAAGCCACCTTGATAAGGACGCCAAGTGACTTGCCAAATTAAATTCCATAAAAGAAATCAACTCACTAAATAAAGAACTAAAACCAAACTCAAATTTAAAATTAAAACCAAACTCGAACTTAAAACTAAAATACTTAAAATTAAAATTAAACTTAAACGTAAATTAAAAGACTTAACCCAACAAAGCAGAGAAGGAGGGTGCGTACCTTTGGTTCCTCAGCTCATTCAAGATGACATGGTAGTTTCGTTGCTTTCCTCAGCTCAATCGAGTTTGTCGTAGAACACCCTCCACTCTCTTTTTGGTTTTCTCTACAAAAACAACAGATTAACCATCAATAAAATCAACCAACCAACCAATGACAACGAACTTAATTTAAAAACAAATAGACATAACAAAAAACAATAGAAAAATCCAACTAAAAAAAAAAGCAACATATAAACAAACGAACAAACCAACCAACTAAGGCCACATTAAAAAAAAAAAAAAACAAACAAACAAATTAACTCACAACCAAACCAAAACAAACCAAGACAAGCTTAAAACAACACAAAGCATAAATGTCAAAATAATAAACTAAACAACTTAAATTAAACCTAAATCAACATTTAAAACCAAGCTAATAAAATGAAACCAACAAAAGAAAATTAAAACTAAACAAAACCAATTTTAAAATTCAATTAATCCACAACTAAGCTAAAAGACAAAGTTAAAATACACCTCATAAACAAAATCAACTAGGAGATAATAATGAAACGCACATATTTAATCGAACTCAACATAGCCACACCTAAGTTCAATTTTCAACAATTTGCATGCATACATCATTCATAGGAAATAAAACTTTACCACTCCTCCACACATCACTTTATTCCATACTCCTTCACATCTTTACAACTATACCTCACTCCATTTTACTTCACTTCATTACACCATGACCATATCATTAATACATCACTCAACCATCACCACACATCACATATAAACACACACAAAACAAAAAGACAAAAAGAAAAGAAAAAAAAAAGAAGAAGAATTAAAATTGCCCCCTTAAATCCACAAAAAAATAATAAAACACATAAATTTTTTTTCTTACCAAAAACTAAATCTAAATTAACTAAAAACACTCAACCAACCCAATCACACCAACTAATTTCATTAATTTCCACAAATTGCACAAAATACCCTTTTTCCCCCAAATTACCTGCCATCACAGCTAATGGCCAAACTTCATTCCACATCTTAGAACTTCATTTAAGGAAAAAGAAGAGATGGAAAACTTGGAGGTCTAGGCCATAGAATTTGATCATGCCTAATCCATGGCCCAATGCTAAAGCTATCTTTGATCAATAATTATCCTCTTTGCACAATTAGGACCGGACCACTTGGGTTCAAGATTTTTGGGTAAAAATAATGAAAAGTGAAAGAAAGGGGGCCATGTCCAATTCAGCAGCCTAAAAATCACAAATTGATTCAAAACAACACTAAAATGAATAAAAAGTTTAAGGAATTTAAACCTTAACATAAATATGATAAAACCCACCAACACACATGATAAAACAACATAATTACAACGATTAATCTAAACACAAACAAACTAATCAAACTTGAATAATCGACTGAAACAAGAAACACCACACACTGAGATAAAAGATGAGTTGAAAGTTCTCACATTTGGAGTTCGGAACTGAAGAAAAATATGCAAAGGAGAGTAGAGGGGTTTTCTACACAGGAAATGTGGAAAAGCAACGCTTTGAAAGGCTGGGTGCCAACCACACTTACACCCATTTCTGCCCCGAAAGCCTAAGAAATTGGCAAAAAATGATGATCAAACAAAAAAAAAAAAAAAAAAAAAGAGAGAGGGGATCACTTGGGCGCACCAGGGGTGGCGCCCAAGTCCATTCCAGGGATTTCATCCCGAATGGGTCTGATTCAGCCTAAATTCATTTACCATAGTACCTAAAATCCGTGAGGCAAGTCCCCCAGAGGTGTTGATAGGTCATTCTAAGCTTTTTTTAGGAAACGAAAAAAAAAAATTTACAATGCAATATCCTAACAACAAATAAGCGCCATAAAAAAAAATTTGCAAAAGAAACTATCAATTTAAGGGAGAGACATCATAAAACATTCATGAACAAGATATGAACATGAAAGAACACTATAACATCAAAACAAGAGAGAAACATCTTCAAAAAAAAAAAAAAAAGAGAGAGAGAAAAAAAAAAAGGCATGAAGAGAGTTGTTTAGACAAGAAAAAAAAATGTTTTAACTAGAATTAAGATTGGCCTGAGAATTACACATAAAAGAGAGGCATTATGCCTAATGGAGAGCAAAACAACTAAAAAGCCTATTGCATGTCTTCGGACTAGAAGAGGAGAAAAGTACTTACTTAGAGACAGAAAGGAGAGACCAAAGACTCTGATTTGAAGTCTGGAGAGTAAGAAAGTATGGAAAAACCCAAGGGTAAGCCTTCCTTATATAATCTTTAGTCCTAGTCTCAAAAGAGGACGGATTGTCACTTGGGTGCACTCCTAGTGGCGCCCAAGTTCCCATCACTTTACACTTCCGTCACGCATGAAATCCTGAACGAAGTAGAAGAGGCTACTTGGGCGCACTCCTAGTGGCGCCCAAGTTCCCCTCACTTTCCGCTTCCATCACGCCTGAGACTGCCTCGCACAACCAATCCTAAACCAAGTAGAAGAGGCTACTTGGGCGCACATAGAGGTGCGCCCAAGTACGCCAAAACACATGGGCGCCCCTCCATGTGCGCCCAACTTCCTTTTGTGGCCCAGAGGACTCTGTGATGCATGGATTCAAGACCAAAAACAACTCTTAAACAGCTAGTAATTAAAAAAAAAAAAGAAAATAAACGATAATCTTAAAATAATAATAATAATAATAATAATAATAATAAATAAAAGCCCACCAAATATTGTCCCATCACAGAAGTTCGAGTCGCGTCATGCACATTTTAGTCCCATCACGCATACATCTAACATTGTGCATTATATTCCATGTCATTTCTGTCAATATAATTATAATTATTACTTCGGCAAATTACCAAATTGAGTACTAACAGACAAAAGCGCAGAATCTTTTAGTGTTTGTTCACTGCAGATTTTCAATCCAAAAATGATAACACCAAAGGTGATTCAAGTACGTTGATGGAAATGAATGGCACAAACTTCGAAAGAACAAACAACGGAATAAAGCAATAGTGATCCCCATTGTCGAATTTACGGAAAGCTCTTAAGGTAAGTACACCAAACTATGCATTTTTATGATTTCACGTCACGTCTGGAAATTGAGTCGCCGTAGGCCTCCCTTAAGTGCTTATAATCGGTATGGCGACCATAATATCGTGTTATCACGAATTGTGGTGTTTACCGACTCAAATCTTGACGTTGGAGGATGGAATCCGTGTAACTCAAAACTCTCCATGATAAGCACGAAATGATGATCGAATCTATCCCAGGTTCTCATCTAAGCTTGGGTGAAGACCAAGATCCCTAGAGAGTGACAGTTATTCTGGTGACCGTCTTCCATTGATTTGGTTTTTTCTTTCGATGCATACCTGAGTTTCAAAAAAAAAAAAAAAAAAAAAAAAAAAAAAACCTTTGCAAAAGAAAATGCATCTCATTCTCACCTGCACCTCACTCCGTTACTTGAATTATGTTTGTGATTGCCTTCAAGATCTCCATTATTGTTATTTAGCTTTAACTATGCCTTGAGCATTCAACTGTGGATGAAAGTCAAAAGACATTATATATGACTAATTGAATCAAACTCTATTGCAAGAACAAATGAAACTCTAATAGTGACTTAGTCAATCGAAAGATCAACTTCTGATTCAGACCACCGGGGCACAGTTCCCACCATCATTTCAAATTAAACAATCGGGGCACAGTTCCCAACCCACCACGTGGCAATACCACGGGCACCGAGGCACAGATCTCGGCTTTTCAATCAAATCTGTAGGCACGTAACTTCTTCTTTTTTCTTTTTTCCCCTGAATCAGAATTGATCCTAGAAAAGTGAACCTCACTTTTAGAATGAATTTGCAATTGCATAAATCCGTAGGTGGCCACTCCCGTGAGCTCAAAAGCTCCCGTGAGTCATGAGTAGCGTGTCTACTTTCTTTGGAGCACAACTCTCCATGTGTTGTTCTCCAAAGAGGGGCACACTGTAGACACCTCATTTGGCCCTCTACGATAGCATTAAACACTTGTCATATATAATGGTGCCCCCATTTCACCCATAATTGAATGGTTAATGGCATAATTCAAATTAATTAATGACGATGAAGATGCTTGTTGAAAATTTTAGACTTAGTTCAACAATCTCTAGAAATTCGTGAGGGAAAAAGCCAAATAGTGTCAAGATCTCTTGTCCAACCCACTACTCATACAAGAAATGAACTATAGCACTATTCAAGTCCATTCCAGACTACATAGAACACACTCAGGCTGTTCCTAGAGGCATTACGCTTAGTTTGCCTAAGTACGATGCGATTAGCATGAGTTAAGAAGTTAGAATCATTGATCCAAATATCCCTACTCTATTCCAATCTCTAATCATTATGACATATGGACTAAAAGATTCTATGTTCCGAGAGCTTTCCGACGATATATAGAACGTCCAATTCCGACAAACGGATCAAAAGATATGGCCCGCGGAAGATTCCCCCACCAAAATCCACTTGAGGCCAAGAGTCTGCTCGAGGACCTTAGTCTTTGGTTGAAGACTATGATGGACTGAGCTTTTGACAAACTTTCTTCTTTCATTTTTTTTTTTTTTGGTACCTCCATGTATAAACATTTTGGCACTCTATTTTTTTGTATCCCCTTGTTCTACTTAAATTCTTTTTGTTGAAAATAAGCAAAAGTTGAATGGGAATGTTTGTTTGAAAATCTTGATCAAAAGGTTATCATTTTGTGAAAATCTTTTGTCAAAAGTGTTGTTTTAGAATAAAAGCCAGATTTTGTGGCACAAAGCCTGGTTTTTGATGGCTTGAAAGCCGAAAATTTTGAAGTGGCATGAAAGCCGATTTTGGTGGCGTGAAAGCCAAATTTTGGTAGCATGAAAGCCGATGTGGCATGGAAGCTAATTTTTGGCATGAGAGCCGATTCTTTGTTTTTGGCGTAAAAGCCGGATTTTGGCATGAGAGCCGATTTTTTTGTTTTTGGCGTAAAAGCCGGATTTTTGGCATGAGAGCCGATTTTTTGTTTTTGGCGTAAAAGCCGGATTTTTTGAAAACCAAGTTTTGTTTTGTTGGCATGAGAGCCAGATTTTGTTTTATTTTTGGCGTGAAAGCCGATTTTTGGCGTGGAAGCCGAGTTTTTTGGCGTAAAAGCCGAGTTTTTGGCGTAAAAGCCAGATTTTTGGCGTAAAAGCCAGGTTTTTGGTTTTCAAAAATGCAAGTATCGACTAAGAGTCGCCTCCCTGCTGAATGGTATTGCAAGTATCGATGGAATGCCACCTCCTTGCTCATTCAGTTGCGAGTATCGATAGAATGTCGCTTCCTCGCGAAGTTGGGTGCAAGTATCGACTAAGCGTCGCTTCCCTGCTTTTTCTTCAAAAATTTTGTTTTGCGAGTATCGATGGAATGTCGCCTCCCCATGATTTTTGAAATTTGAGGTTTTTTCGAACCTTTGTTTTTCTTTTGAAATTTGGGTTGTGGATATCAACTGGAATGTTGCGTCTCCACGATTTTTGAAATTTTGCAAGTATCAACGAGGTGTTGCTTCCTTGCGTTTTTGAGGTTTTGGAAGTATCGAATGGGGTTCGCATCCTTCCAATGGGTTTTTGCGAGTATCGACTTGACATCGCTTTCCCGATTTTTCTTTTTAGACACGAGGGTCGTAAATTTTGACCTAAAGCCATTTTTGGCGGTAAAAGGCAAGGCGGACTAGGGTGGAAATTCCTAAGTCCTAATTTTTGTTTCAAACCAAGAATTTTGGGTTCAAGGATCGAAAATTTTGGTTAAGTTTGGGAAGAGGCTCCTAAACTTAGATTTTCGGATTTTGATTTTCTTTTGAACAATGAAACGATGAAAGTAAGCATTGTTTTGAAAGTTCAATATAAAGATGAAAATTCCAAAAGGAGTGGGTTTGACGAGCAAGTACCTAGAAATAGGCTTTGGCCTTGCAGGCGTTGCTCTGACCCAGTGGAGGAAGTCTTCAAGGGTAGTACCGCTTCAAGAACTTGCCGTTGATGGGCAGCATACATCTATCACCTTCCATGTTTAGAAGTGCGTATGCGCCATTGGAGAAGACTTGGTCGATGACGAAGGGTCCCTCCCATTTTGGTTCAAATTTGCCTTTGGATTTGTGAGCGAAAACCATCGGCCTTTTTACCGCAAGAACCAAGTCACCCTTTTTGTGGGCGCGTTGCCTGACCTTTTTGTCGAAAGATCCAGCCATGCGTACTTGGTAGAGCTCAATGCTTTGGAGTGCCTCGAGCCGTCTATCATCGAGATTGTCCAGCTCTTGGAGTCTTAATTTGACATTGCTTTCTTGCGTCATGTCATTTTGTAGAGATACCCTTAAGGAAGGAATTTGTACCTCTAAAGGGACAACAGCTTCGCATCCATAGACTAAGGAGAATGGCGTGCTATGGGTCGGTCCTCGAACGGTGGTTCGGTAGGCCCACAAAGCTTCGGATAGCTTGTCGCCCCAGTCCCATTTGTGGCTAGAGACCATTTTCTTGAGAATTTTGCAGAGTGTCTTGTTGAAGGCCTCTGCCAGTCCATTTGCCGCCGGATTGTACGGAGTTGAAGGACAACTTTGGATTTTGTATTTGTCGCAGAACCTGTAGAATCTGTGATGACGGAATTGTGGTCCGTTATCATGGACGAATCTTTTAGGTATGCCGAAGCGACAAATGATGTTGGTGCGCAAGAACTGAAGGACTGATGAGGTCTTCATTTCATTGAGCGCAAAAGCTTCTGACCACTTGGAGAAATAATCCGTAGCGGCGAAGATGAAGCGATGACCTTTGCTTGACGGAGGGGAGACAGGACCTATGATGTCCATACCCCAGGCCTCGAAAGGCCATGAAATTGCTGTAGGATGTAGCCATTCTGGAGGCATGTGGACATAGTCTCCATGAACTTGGCATTGTTGGCAGCGTTTAGCAAATTGCATTGCGTCAGCTACCATGGTAGGCCAATAATAACCTAACCTTTTTATCTGATCGTAGAGCTTTGGACCAGCCTGATGAGCTCCACAAAGACCAGCATGCACCTCCTCAAGAGTTTCTTTCGCTTCTTGTTGTGATAAGCAACGTAGAAGTACTCCATTGTAGGATTTTCTGTAGAGCATCTTTGAAGGAATGTCCAGATGAAAGTTTGGGGTTCGTCTTTGAACACTTACCCGTTCTTTTGAATCTTCAGGCAGGATTCCGAACATAATATAATCAATGAACGGATCCCTCCAGTCGCCGATCGGATGTCTGAGGATGGAGATCCGACTTCCAACCAGTTGGTGGCACTCAGCAACTGCTTGGTGTGTATTGAGGGGAGGGAGAATCCTTCTCTCACACACTGTAACTTGCATGTGTTCTCCTTCTTGGACCGCCATTGAGGCGGCGAGTCCAGCCAGGGCATCTGCACGGATGTTTTCGCCTCTACGGATGTGGGTGATATGACAGATGTCAAATTTCTGCCGAAGTGATTGCGCCTTGTTGTAGTAAGGCAACAGATCAGGCTTCCTGATTTCAAATTTCTGATTCATCTGGTTGACGATCAGTTGAGAATCCCCGAAGGCTTCTAGCACTGTGATGCCGGATTCGAAGGCGAGTTCCAATCCTACAATCAGGGCTTGGTACTTAGCTGCATTGTTTGAACATGGTTCCAATAGCGAGAAGGCGTGTGGAATCATGTATTTGTCGGGACTAACAAAGAGGATGCCAATCCCTGATATTTGATTTCCTTTTTCACTTGTCCTAGTTGCACCGTCGAAGTACATATCCCAGGAAGCATTTGATAAGGAAGCCTCCACGTTGTAGACTGACTCGTCTGGGAGATCATCCTTGAGTGGAGAATCTTCAGGCAATGGGTGCTCTGCAAGAAAGTCTGCCAGAGCTTGACCTTTGATTGCTTTTTGTGGTACATACCTAATATCAAATTGTGACAGGAGGATAGACCATTTTGCTAGTCGGGCATTGAGGGAACCTGCTTTTGTGACAAGGACCTTCAGGAGATTGATCCTCGAGATTAGGTATACTGTGTTGGACAACAGATAATGACGTAGCTTTTGTACAGCAAACACCACTGCAAGACATTCTTTTTCGACTGGAGAGTAGCGATGCTCTGCACCTACCAGCATGCGGCTGAGATAGTATAGAGCAGCTTCTTTTCCCTCGTGATTTCCTTGTGCAAGTAGAGCTCCCAAAGAGTGGTCGAGGGCTCTTGTGTACAAGATAAATGGTTTTCCAGTTGTGGGGGCAGCCAGTACTAGAGGTTTGGTCAGGTATGACTTGATGTCTTGGAACGCAGTTTCGCATTCAGCACCCCAGACAAAGTCCACGCCATTTTTCATTAGGCGGGAGAATGGACGGCATTTCCCTGACAGGTTGGAGATGAACCGTCGAATGTATGCCAATCTTCCTTGAAGCCCTTTTAACTGACTCAGGGTTTTTGGGGATGGCATTTCTAGGATAGCCTTGACTTTGATAGGGTCAAGCTCTATTCCCGCTTTCCGAACTACGAATCCGAGGAACTTACCCGATGATACACCGAAGAAGCATTTTAGGGGATTCATTCGCAGTTTGTGCCTGCGTAGTCGGAGGAAGACTTCTCGAAGATCTTTGAGATGGTCTTCTTTCTTTTTGCTTTTGACGGCGAGGTCATCAACGTAGCATTCGACCGTCTTATGCTGCATATCTTGGAATATCTTCATCATAGCCCTCTGATATGTCGCACCAGCATTTTTCAGACCAAATGGCATTACAGTGTAACAATACACGCCAAATGGGGTCCGAAATGATGTGTGTCTTTCATCTTCAGGATGCATTTTTATCTGATTGTACCCAGAGAAACCATCCATGAATGTCATCCGCTCGAATCCACAGGTGTTGTCGATCATCACCTCCGGTATGGGGAGCGGAAATTCATCTTTAGGACATGCATTGTTCAGGTCTCTATAATCAATACAGACCCTAATCTGCCCATTTTTCTTTGTCACTGGGACGATGTTGGCCAACCATTCAGGATGCTGTTCCTCGCGGATGAAGCCAACGTTTTTGAGTTTATGAACTTCTTGTTCAATTTTGTCCATTATGTCAGGACGAAATCTTCTTCGGCCTTGTTTGACAGGCTTGATATCTTTTTGTAGATTGAGTTTGTGAACTGCTATTTTGGGGTCTAAACCAGGCATTTCAGCGTAAGACCATGCAAAACAATCAACAAACTCACGAAGAAAAGCGATATACTCGGGTAACTCATCATCCTTTATATTCTTGCTTATGAATACAGGACGTGGGCTATCTGGCGTTCCCAAGTCTATCTTTTGAACAGAATCTTTTGTTGGAAGACTTGAAGGTGGTTCCTCCATAATATTTTTGGAGGCTTCCAACTCAACAAGGCCTTCCGGAGTTTCAAAGGTATTCTCAGACCAAGGGTGTGCTTCTGACCATGGGTCTTCTTGATCGGCACTCTTCTCAAGACTTGCTATGAGATGGTCCCAATCGCCTGTTGAAACTGGATCGAAGTATGGCACTTCTTTTGGAGATGAAGGTTCTTCTGGACCAGAAGACTGTACATTTGTATCATCGGACAATTTCTCTTCATCATCAGAGAAATCATACCAATTGGAGGAGCTTCCTGGATCCTTGACGGGTAACTCTTCAAAGAAATATCCAGGGAGATCAATATTTTCACAGACACGAGATGTTGAGGCTTCGTCGGCCAGACGACTTTGTAGCCTTTGGGTCAACTGTCTCATGGGAGCATCAGGGTCGTAGCCCAGTCCATATGAAGACTTTTCTATATGACGATAGAGTTTCCAATCCTCCTGCTGGCCTTTTGTCAGGGTGGGCTCCAATGGTACGAGAATACCGTGGCCACCTCCCAAGCCGATTGGATTTCGAGCGTCATAGCCCATTTTCTTCATGATAGCTTGCGCCATTGGACTATACAAGGATAGTTGTGGCATACCTTCGTTTTGGAAAGGCTCAAGCGAAGAGTTTGATGAAGAAGCCGCCAACCTGTGGAAAAAGATCGGCTTTTCTTTTGGTGAGGTTGTCGGAACAACGAAGGAAGCTGATGCTGGATCGTCTTTGCCAGCAGGTGCCTCCAATGGAGTGAGAGCAGGTTGAGCTTGCTGAGTATCAGCTTGGCTTGACGACGTGTCGTCTTCTGTCTCTGAATCCGAATCTGTGTCTTGCATAATAGACACAAAGGAGATGACGAACTTGCCCCCAGACTTTTGTTTGGTCTTCTTTGCCTTGGTAGTGATCACCAGCGGCTTTGAAGACTTGAGGGAGACAACAAAAGGAGATTGGTTGATCTCCTTGGTTTTGCCGGATGGTTGATTTTCTTCCGGTGATTGCTGAGGAGCCTTGCCTTTATCTTTCTGGAGACTTTCGGCAAAGGATGCTATTTCTTTCTCCTTTTCTTCGTTTTCATCTTTGTACATCTGCGAGTCTGCGAAATGGACTTCTTTGCCTTTGAAAGGCTTTTTGTCCGCAAATACCCGATGTACCAAGCCGTCGTTGCCAACAAACTTGATGCACTGATGAAGAGTTGAAGGAACAACACCACTCTCGTGTATCTAGGGGCGTCCGAGAAGGATGTTGTAGCATGAGGGGGTCTTTATTGCATATACAGTGACTTCAGAGATAAGATCACCGATTTGCAACTTGAACCTAATCTTGCCGATAGGCCTCTGAGCATTTCCATCGTATCCAAAGATAGACACGGATGTGTGACTCAGCTTGCTAGGCGGGATGCCCAGCTCTTCGAGTGCCGAAGTAGAGATGAGGTTGAGGGCAGAACCCGGATCGATCTGTACTCTGTGTATTGGCATCTCTTTGATGTACCCTGTAAAGTATAAGGGCCGGTTGTGCTTTGTTTCGCCTAGTAGGAGGTCTTCCTTAGTGAAGGCGATAGTTGCACTTGCTGCTTTTTGAACCGAGAGGCAATCATTGCAAGATCCCTCAGTCTTCTTCTTTTCTCCTTTTGAGGAGGTATTTGATTTTTTAACCCTATAGTCCATTTCAATTTGTAGGACTTGTGGGGCATGCTTGTCGACATCCACATTCAGTCTTTGCAGTTCTGAAATGAGACTATCACGAGTTTGGGGAGACATTCGTAATAAGTCTAGGATGTGCAGACGTGCAGGTATGTGTCTAAAGTGCTCAATCAAGTCGTACTTGAAAGCCTCCTTAGGGCCTGCATTCTCATTATTGTTGCCACTTGGGGCGTTTACATTCTGTCCCGAAGGATTTACATAAGAAGAAGAAGTTAGATTGTAGTTTTTGTGGTAATCCCGGCCAGAGCGGGTACCTTTTCTAACTTCGAGAGCTTCTGGAGACGGTTCTTCATTCGGAAGTCCAACCTCGGGATTGAGGGGCTGATCCTTTTCATTTGCTGAAGATGCTTCCGCGTCAACCTTACCATCCTCAGTGATTGCATTGCATGGGGCATTTTCCGGGAACAAGTCCTGAACAGCGTCCAGCAATTTGTCTTCTTTGTTTACAATTTCATCGGTCCAGACATCACCCATGAGGTTGGGCAACTGGGACCAGTTGACTGGGTAGACTTCATCGGTAGAGACGTCTTCAAGGTAGTCAGCCAGAAGAGGTCTGTACTCTGATGTGACAGTCTCGGAAGACGAAGGTTGAGAAGATGCCATATGGGAGTTTGTGGCCTCGACAGATGAAGCTCCAGAGGCGCTGTCGTCTCGAACTATCGCATTGCAAGCAATAGGAAACGTCTCCGGAACGGATTGTTGGGAATCAGATTCATCCTCTGATGTATGGGGATCATCCACCCAGCAGTTTTCTTCATTTTCAGGAGTTACTGGAGAGGACTCCTGTAGATTTTCCGGGACCACCGGTTCTGGATTGCGATGAAGCTGATTGATGTGATATTGTCCTTAGTCTATGGCAAGATGCTGCAAGATCCTTGCATATTCTTCGAGATCAGGCATAGGGGCCAGATCTTCTTCTTCATCTACTCCTTGTAGTTCCTCCTGATCGGGTTCTACAGGAGCATTGGCAGGTGCTGTGTCAACAGCATTTTCCTGAACAACCTCTTGGTCTACTTCAGACCAAGATCCCTGTGATTGTAAAGGGTTATACCAGATCACCGGCATGAGGTGGGATTCGGGGATCCATTCCTCGTCGGAGAGGTATTCTCCTGTTTCGAGGGATTCCTCCCATTCATCGGTGTCACTGGCGGTGTCACTAGACTCGTACCCATCCATGGGGAATCCAATTACTGAATTGCAAGAGTATGATGCCCCCTGCATGTCTTCAGTCTTTAGTGGTAATGGCATGAAATCACGAAGGGTGAATTTCCTTGCCGGCCTCGAAGTCTCGGAAGGAGACTTTTCTGCTGCCCCCAGTGAAGGGGTAGGGGAAGTTTCTGTCTTTTCAGGAACTTCTTGTTTTGGTTGAGCTTTCTCCTGCTGTTTAAGCTTGCGGAGTTGTCTCCTGGTTTGCCTTCGCTGTCGAGCGGTTAGCTTTGTTTTGACGATCTCCCAGTTTTCATCTTCCAGGAGATCGGGATGTACCCATATGGGCTGTCCATCTGGTGTTGGGCACGGGACTAGCTCTTGGGATGTTTGAGCCATTTTTTTCACCTTGAAGGAAGTAGTGACCTTCTTCTTTGGTGACTTTTGTGTTTGTCCATATGACACCATGTTGACGGAGGCAGACCCATAGTTTTTGTCAAAGGTGATGACTCCGTTTTTCCACATCTCGTTGATCTTTTCTCTCACAACGAAGCATTGGTTGAGAGGATGCGAGATCATCTGGTGGTATGGACAGTACCGGGGATCGTTGGTTTTGCCAACATCTCCTGGTCTTTTGGGTTCAGGCAGGGTGAGCTTCCCGTTTGCCAAGAGAGCTCGAAGATTTCTTCGACATCTTCATCGAACGGGTATTTCTTTTCTACTCGTTCTTTGAAGGCATCAGAGAGTTCAGGTCTCTTACCTGCACCTTTGTTTTCAGCTTTCTTTGGTGGCTGCGGAGCTGACTTGGTTTGCACATTGAGAACCTCCTTTTTCTTTTGCTTCGAGGTTGCAATGGCGGTCGGCTCCTTCTTTGATGATTTCTGACTGCTGAGGTCCTTGATCATCGTCTCAACCTCCATTGATGCTTCTAGGAGTTCTCCCAAATTCTTTGATTTGTTGCCGATAATCATGGAGCGTATCTTTGCTCTCATGTTGTTACGGCAGATGTCGACTAGCGACGCTTGTGGCAGTACGTCTGAACATTTGTACGCCATTACCTTCCACTTGTGAATGTAGTCGTATGTCGACTCATTCTCTCCCTGTTTTAGGCTGCAGAGTTGAGCCATAGTCACAGGATGATCCTCACCTTTGAAGTGAATTAGGAAGCGTGTCTCCATCATGGCCCAGTTTTGGATAGAGTCCTCCTGAAGAGTGGAGTACCAATCAAAGGCCGTACCTTTTAGGGTACTTGCGAAGAGACGGATCTTGAGGGCGTCTTGATCCGCGATGGCTCCCGTCAGGATCTTGAAGTGGATGACATGTTGTCTGGCTGAGCCCGTCCCCGTATATGCTTGGAGAGTGGGCTGTTTGAATTTGGTAGGAAACGGTACCGAGTCCATCCATAAGGGATATGGCGGCTTGATTCCGTGTTCCTTTAGTGAATCCTCTTCCTTTGCTTTGGCGAGGATATCGTCAACGTCCTTCTTGGTAAGGGCGCGTGACTCATTTACCTCCTCCTCGTGGTGACTTGGAGGAACTTCATTATTTGGTGGACGTTGGAGGGTAAGAAGTAAGTTCTCCATGAGAGCTTCTATCCTCTGCTGTCCCTGCTCCAGCTGCTGGATGCGTGCGGCTACGTCATCTTGCGGCGGAGGCTGCTTAGCATTTGTGACTAAGACGTTCATCCTTCGAGAGTCGAATGAGGATACCGTCTTGGTGACTGAGCTGGAGCTCATTCTTTTGGATGAAGAGCTCGAAGAGTGATTGCTCCGGTGTCCTTGACTTGAAGGAGTGGGAGAATCTTCTCTATGTTTTCGCGCCTGGGAGACGCTGCGAGTCACCGGTCGCTTGACATGGATTTTTGTTGCTGACTTCTGGCGCCTTCTGGTTTTGCCAACCATATGGACAGTAGCAACTTGGTTGGGTGCTTCTTTTTCGACCCATTTTTGAGAGACCTGGAGCATGGAGTGCTGAGCTGTTTGCTTCTCTAGTCTCTTTTGCCGATACGCCGCACGGCGACGCATACAACGAGCGATTTGAGCTTCAGTTAGCTCGGGCTGTGCTCTAGCCACGAAGGAGGTGGTCCCTCGCGCGCAGCAGCCGAGCTTGTCTTCTTTGTAATTTGGCAAGGACAGGATCCGGACGCGGTCCTTAGTCTGTCGCAGCGAAGCTTTAAATTTGGCGAGCTCGGCCCCTGTTGAGATGAAGGGCCGAGTTGCAGCAATACAGGCCTTGACAGGTTCTCGCTGAGGCCTGATGATGCACGACTTGATCTTGGGCTTATAGGAATAAGCCGGCTCTTGCTGGGTGGATTTTGTTTGGTGGAGGGCTGGTTTCTCCTCTTTCGTGTACGAGAGAGGGTAGAACCGGTTCTCCTTGAGCGGGGCCAGGTATGCTGGCCTTGCAGATCTTTGGGACCTTCTTTGTTTTGGAGAAGGTCTTGGAGACCAAGTCTTGGGGTAGACCTGGTTTCTTGCAGGCTGAGGTTTCGCGAGGTTGTCGCGGGCTTCAGTCTTCTTGGCGGTTGCCCTTGGTGTCACGGTAGTGACACGCCTAGGGGCGGATCTCTGCTTCTTGGCAAGAGTTGTTTCTTCTGCGGGGAGTGGGAAAGGTCCCAGCGACCCGAAGACGATGGACCGGGGAGAGGAGGTCGACCCGGTGTCCTATGCGTTACCGAAGGAAGTGATACTTCGGCCGCTGGCGAGGCGCTTAAGAGTGCGTTTGTTTTGCTTCTCTTGAAGCATCAGCTGGTACTTGTTCTCGTCGAAAGTGATTGTCAGCGAAGCTGCCATGTTAGTTTTGAAAACCTTTTTGAAACAAGACCAGATCCATTAGTAAATGTAGACCGACCGCCAGAGGCCCAGATTAGTGTTTTTGACCTGTGTCTTAAGCTCTAAGTGTGTTTCGTGGTTTTTGGTTTAAGTTGGGGATAGAACAGCTTTGTTATTAGCTTTGGGATTTTTGAGTGCTTTTGGTATTAGTGGGGCCCTTTGGGGTTCCTTGTTTATACTTTTACGTGTACTTGAGATTTTATCTGGTTTTCTGATTTGTATTGTATCCCGATTTACTTTAATCTCGTATTACCTTCAACTTTCATTTATCCCATTCCCGTCCCGAACCCTGAAACTTGACTTTCTAGGCTTCAAGGGCAAAACAGTACTTTTCACACTAAAAATCTGTACCGGATTATTGTTATTCCCGAAACCCGTGAAACATATTACTTTTTTGAAACTAGATATTCCGACGATCATTCTTCCCTTCTTCGTCGATTTCATCATACGAAGTACCCAAAAACCACTATTTCAGCCTTCAAATTCTTAAGTGGTGAGCCCATATTTCATTGATTACAAGAACCCCAATCTCTTCCTCTCATTTTCCACACAGCCACCTTGAGCCTAGGGTTTGCTTGGCTTCTCTTTTCTTCTTCCTTGTTCTTCCATCATCAAGAGACAACCAAATCTTGCACCAACATCAAAATAGAGATCACCATTCCCTCCTCTCCTTGAAGGCTTCCTATTGGTACCATTTTTGAAGAAATCTTTCTCTCCAAGATCTTCATTTAGCTTGCCTTGTTTCATTGGAGAACCTATTGTAAGATCTCTCCCTAATCTTCTAGATTCATGTTCTTATGGTCCTTGAGAAGCTCCATTTTCATTATTAGGAGCTGTCTCTTCTTATTGTTTGTTTTGACCCATTTTAGGGGTTTGTTTTGGGGGTTTTTGTAGAGCTTGTGTCCTTGGCTTGCAAGAGTGCTTAGGAGCTGTTTTTCCCTTTGATTAAAGACTTAAGGCAAGTGGGATGATTTGTTACTTTTATCTTTGAATGAAGTTTTGATAACCATGCATTTATGATTCACCAAGCCATTTTGAGGCTATTAATGGCTTGTTTAGACTTGAAATAAATGCACTATTGGTGAGCCTTGATAGCTCTGTTATTCACTGAATTTAGACTTGCCAACTCAGCGTTTGAAAGAATGTAGAAAAGAATTGGAAAAAATGGAAGACCCTATGAACTGCTGTAACAGAAACCTGGGTTCTGTTACGCAGTTCACGGCGGTCGACCGGCCAAGTGGGGCGCGTGGCTGATCGGGGACACTGGAACAGGCCCCCCAGTTGGAAGACCTGCTGCACTGCGGGAATTCACTGTTCCGCAGTGTACGCAATCGACCGCCAAGGGGCGCGGTCGACCGGCCACACAGAGGTCAGGCTCTCTGGAGCCTGACCAAATCACTGTTCACCCATATTTAAGTTACAACTCCCGATCGACCTGGCTCATGGCCGGTCGACCGAGCCCACTGTGTATCGCGGTCGACCGGCCATGGGCCAGGTCGACCGGCCCAACTGGAAACCTGCTGAAAATGAATTTTTCCCTATGTTTAGATGGACTTTAAGTGGAACTTAGTGACCCTTTTGTGGACCCGTTTGACTTCTTGTGAGGATGGTTGAACGACATTTAACCATGTTAATCCGGTTGTATCGTACTTAACCTAAATTCAATCTTGAACGGTATGGAACGACGGGAATATCCTTTCTTTTATCTAAACGCGCGATTGGTTTGTTTGGGTATCGCGAATCCGTTTTCCTTTCGATGACTGAGTAGGTTGTAAGATACTACTAGATAAACGTTGTGCTTAGGATCCCCTCTCTATTAGGTTTTGTTTATTTAAAATTCGATTAAAGTTTGATAACCTAAGGTGCATAAAGAGCCCGGAATGTCTCCAAACTCAAGGAGTACCAAGTGATCATTACAATCGACATACGGGGTCCTTATTCACTTGAATCCCGATAATAGCCCGAACTCCGAATTAATAGAATCCGATACATAGCCGAATTTCTCGAATTATGGATTTGTATTGAATCCCGATAATAGCGCCGATTTCTCGAATTATGATTTGTCTTGAATCCCGATAATAGCCCGAATTTCTCGAATTATGATTTGTCTTGAATTCCAATAATAGCCCGAATTTTCTCGAAGTATGATTTTAGCATTTCCCGAAAGTATTGAAAGTGTATTTTTAGCATTTTTGCTAGCCCGTTTATACATGCCCGAATAAAATGAAATTTAGTGCTTTTGAGCACCCCGTCCCGCCCGTTTATTTAAGTGCATTACATATGATTGGTACATGTCTTGTTTTACATGATTTGACCTATGAGTCGGCACCACTAAGCTTGGCTTTCCTTGCCGGTTTGATCCACCGACTTGGAGACCCTTTCCCGTTCCCGCCAGCTGCAGTTTGGATCCCGTTACCCGGTTATATTACCATGGTCTTGTCCCGATGCCGCAGATTGCTACTGTGGTCCCGATGCCCGTTCGCTACCGTGGTCATGTCCCGTATTATATTATGTATATGTTACTTATGTTGCATCTCCTCACTTCGGTGACTGAGACAAACATCCCGATATGCTCATGTCACTTCGGTGATAGAGGACTTAGCTTTTTGTGGTTGCCATCTTGCTTGTTTCCCGTTTCCTTGGATACCTTACATGTTTATATTGCATACGTATTTGAATAAATTGATTATCTCGTTTTATGAAACTATTGTTTTGACAGGTTTAAATGTCTTTCCAAGGTATTTTCCTTATTGTTATGTCTTTTCACCCGCTTGCCAAACCGTCGTGTTTTGACCCACTATTTTGGTACTCAGGTTCAGTTTCCCCGCCCCGAGCTGAGAGTTGTTGGCTGTGGAGCCCATGAGTTGCAGGTTGTCTTGTCGGCTATGTCATGTAGACATTGTGCTTGACATCGGAGTTACGTCACATTGGGTAGTGGATATTAGTTGTATTGTTCGGCTTTTATTAGCCTTTCTTGGGATTGTAATTAATACACATTTGATACTTGTAACTTGAATATAAATGGGAATGTAATATCCTGTTACTGTCAGCTCTGTATTTTATTATGTGATTTATTCCAGTCTGATATGGTTCATAAAAATGATAGCTTTATGCTAGAGGTTGTATGCGACGCGGAAATCCGATGATGTCTACGGACTCCGGGTCGCATTGCACGAAAGCTTCCGCAAAATATTCAGACAGTGTTGTGATTTTTGGATCCTCACACACGCGGATCTTGGGAGAAATATAATCACCAATCACCTCCCAACCATCTCCCGCCCCGAGGGTTCGGACCTCTTCCTAGGATCCGGGTTTGGGGGCGTGACAGACTGGTATCAGTGCGGGCAGGTTTCTAGGAAATAAAACACTCTAGGAACCTTAAGACGTGTAGTGAGGTTCAGATTTTTTGGCTAGATGCCGTTCTGTCAGATTTGGGTTTGTTTTCTTTCTAGTGGGGGAGACTCTACTTGTCTCTCCCCCTTTTGTTCTTGTTAGAGAATTTGGGGGGACCAAATTCTTTTCTAGTGGGGAGAATTTAATGTCTCGCACCTGCATTTAGCTCCCTTTTATTGTTTTCGCGCCAGAGAATCAGAGTTTTGTGGACTTAGCATGTGGATCTCGGAGGACTTTGGCAGAATTTACAGCTTTTTGATGTCACAGACGGAGTTAGCGAAGGAATTTATGAGCAGTTGTCAGTCAGCAAGGAATGTTAGCAGCATATCGAGACCCAATTACAGTTGATCGTGTATCGTCAGAGGATTCGTCAGGCAAGTAAGTGTAGGTTTTTGGATAAAGTTGGAACATTTCCCTAAGTCAAAAGACTCCAGAAACCAGAGAATGACAGATTCAGGAAGTTTGAAGTGATTTTCAGTTGATAGAGCTTCGAGTGGATGCTAGAAGCTGGGAATTTTCTCGAGTATGGATGAACTTTTGTCGGATAAGTGTTAGAGGATTTTCAATGATTCCAGAAGGATGGTGAACCTGACTCAGAGGATACATCAGTGTGTGGTTATAAAGATGGGAAGTAAGTTTTCAGCTGCGACATAGAGAGCCGTGTACAGAATGGATTGTTACCTGGTTATATGATATAGAGGAGATCTTGCAGACCTTTACGGACTTTGAGATATCAATTTGGACATTGTGCAAATGCAAGCTGGAGAACCATAACCTGTGGACAAGGCTAGTCGAAAAGATTCGGAGAAAGAATGGCACATATGCTTGACTTGAAGATGGTGAACCTGAGATAGAGGCAGAAGATTGAAACAAATAAGACATTGAAGGAATTACAATACATCAGAATGAGCCAGAACTCTTCATTTACTTTGACCGACATGGATAGACAAGACAGGCAGCAGATTAGAAGTGATGTTAGAACATTTTGATAGGTGTCAGGGGTTTGACGAAAGGATTCTTCGTACGTTGGATGGTGTCAGAAGAGCTGGTTGCCGAGTTAAAAGTTGGACAGTTTGAGATCTTCAACCGAATCAGAGACTTGACTACAGACTCATCTCACCCTTGTGTTGACTGGAGGTAGAGCAGTTGTTGCAGGAGTAGGACAGATCATTCAATGTCAGATGTAATTTTAGTTGGCAGATACTCAGAGTAGGAAGTCAATTATTTTGGGATTTGTTGGGGAAAAAGAAACTTGGGCAGATTAATTATCTTGTGAAGAGAATCAATCTCTAAGTTAAGCATGCACAAGAAAGCTAACAACTTACATCTTGATAGAATCAAACATAAGAGCATCATCCATGAAAAGAAAAAATAAAGATCAACCACCATGACACAAGCATTTATAGTGGTTCGGCCATACATGCCTACATCCACTCCCCGTAACCCTACCGGATTTCACTAGTTCAAATTAAGGTTTAGGACACCTCAACCTTACAAATACATCACTTATGCTTTTCAAGGCTAAGCAATAACCTATACAAATGCTTTTCTTAGGCTAAGCAATAACCTTTACAAAGCTTTTCTCTTAAATAAAATCCTATGAATGCATGGATAAGAGAACAATGAGTGCAATTTTAATACCTCTAAAAAGGCTAATTAGAAAGTGAAAACTAACTTCTAGAAGCTGCAATGTGAATGACAAGTCTATGAATAATGCATATACTAGAAATCACTCTATCTCTTTTAGAAAGATGAAACTTTAATTGATGTAAAGATGATAAACATAAGTATGAGAAAGAGTTGTTGACAAACACTTGGGTTTTCCAAAAGATCAAACTTGAATGAGAAAGAACAATCTTAAGACTAAACAAGTCTAGATTTGAAAACAAGGATTCAACTCAAGTGAATGGTTAAATCATATGTTGATTACATAAAGTTAATAAACATTTCAAAGTCTCAAGGCATGTTATGAAACACAACATCTCAAGAAGAAGGCCAACTACTTGATCATGCTTAAGAGAAAACAAAGATTTAAAAACAAAGCATGAAATTAATCTTGGGATAAGAAGCACACCATTTGAAGATCAAAGGTTGAATCATTGGATTGGCTTCATAATCCCTTCGCTAATTCTTCTAAAAAGTTGTCCTTTCTTGGCCTTGAAGATTCCCAAAAGTTCAAGTACCTTTTTCCATAACAAAAGTCACTTTTTATAGAGAAAAAAAGCCAACGGATGGGCCGTCTTGGTCGACCTGCCCCTGTGCCCGGTCGACCCTGCCCTTAAACGTAAAAATCTGCCCGTTGTAGAATAAAGTCTAACGGCTAAGAGCCCGGTCGACCCACAGTGTGGTCGATCGACGCCGGGTCCATTGGGCCGGTGACGACCAATAGAGTCGACCAGATTCAGCCCAGAAACCTGAATTTTTTTAGAAACTTGAAAACTATGAGGGCTGAACACCAAGGGACCTGAGGATCATTAAACAAGCTTTGGAACTGATTTTCAAAGACATGAAACTTTCGAACTAAAAATATGGATAAAGAAAGAAAACTTTGAAAGCTTAAATGATTTTGTGAACTTAGAAAACCATGCATAAAAGATGATAAAAAACAGATTAATAATGATAAATATGCATGAAGATCCTAAGAAGAAGAAACATGATCATGAGAGGACAAGCTATGAAATTGAATGCATCCTATCAAATTGCAACAAAATAAAAACTCTAACAGCCTTGGGTCTCTAATCAATGGAAAAACAAGCTCCTAACCACACTTGCAAGCCAAGATCACAATCTCTACAAAAACCCCCAAAACAAACCCTAAAATGGGTCAAACAAGCAATAAGAAGAGAGAGCTCCCAATAATGAAAATAGAGCTTCTCAAGGACTATGAGAACACAAATCTCAAGATTAAGGAGAGAGCTTACCCTAGGTGCTCTAAATGAGCAAGGCAAAGGTAAATGAGGATCTTAGAGAGGAGATTCTTCAAAAATGGTACTAATGGAAAAGCCCTTGAGGTGGGTGAAGAAGATGATGAAGTCCTTTTTGATGTTGATGTAAGCTGCTGGTAGTGTCTTGATGATGGAAAAGCCAAAAAGAAGAAGAAAGGAGGCAAAGAAAACCCTAGACAAGAGAAAGTTGCTGGACAGGGGAAAAAGGGAGGGAAGAGCTCTCTTTTATAAGCAACACAAGTGGGCTCCACTAACTAGCAATCTTGTTGGGCTGAAATAGTAGTTCTCGAGACCTGGATGAAAACGACGAAGATGAAGAAATGAATCGTCAAATTCTAACTTCCAAAAAGTTTATGTTCGTAGGTTCGGAAATATCAAAGTACTTGGGTACAGATTAGTGTAAAAGACTGGTTTTGCCCAAGAAGCTAGAAAAGTGAGTTTCGGGATTAAGACGGAACGAGATCAACATGAAAAGTTGAAGGATAACAAAATAATAAATCGGGAATAAACACCAAATTCAAAGAATCTCGAGTAACCCCCACAGTACACAGCAGTCATAAAAAGGAACCAAAGGGCCCCACTAATTCCAAAGGCACTCAAAATACTCAAAGCTATGACAAAGCTATTCTAAGCAGCTAAACCAAAATCCACTAAACAAAGTCAAGATTAACACGCGACTTAATTAGTACTAATCGAGGTCACATCGGGTCGGGATCTTTACATTAACATCTAGTAGGAAAAAGCCCATTCTACGTGGACCCATCATATCAGAATTTCATTGTGGCAAAAGCCAGGTTTATCATATTGGAAGATACCGGGCCTAGAAGTACGTTTGCCGGTCCCCCAAGCGATCTTGCTATCATCCCTGGCTGGCATGGTCGGTTTGAGGCTCAAAGCAAAAGACCCCCTCTTATAGGTGTGCTCAGTGGAGACCATGATAGTCTCTCTGGTAGAATGGGCAAAAGAGAAAGTAATGTGCTCAGTAGAGTGACGTTATTCACAATCACTATTGTCACCAGAGATATAATCAGGCTTTCTCAAGGATCCCTACACCAGTCACTCCAAACAACATTTATCAAGATATCCCAATATAACTGTTCAGTCCTGGGGGAAGTTAGTAACCTGGTCCTGAACCTCTCCATTTCAGCCTCGACGATATTGTCCACGTTGTGGGAGATGTTCTCCATCCTAGCATGACCCTCTCGCATTATGCTGTGAGGAGAAGGAGGACCTTGCATAGTTTCACCTGCTGGAACTTGTGGGGTCAACAGTAGGCTGCCTGCCTTCAGCAATGGCAGGAGCAACAGAAGAGGATGAAGCGGTGTTTTTGTTTGTTAGAAATAAAAGAAAAAAAGAGATGTTAATGCGAAGCATTTGATGAAAAAAAAATCTGCAAAAATTTTGACAGCATCTCCCCTTACTTCAAGGGTGGGCAAAAACCCAGAATAAAGAAATATACTTTATTCTTAACCTCGGCAAGGCAACAAAGTGTGCACTCAAAAGTTTTCAAATCAAGGCCTCCGATTAAGCAGAGCAACTGAATGCATGCTAAAATCATAAGGAGAGATGCATGAAAGTGAATGAATGCAACAATGATGTACAATTAGCAATTTTGCCATTTCAGCGGCTAGGGATGTACACTGAACAGTGCGCGAATAGGGTTCCGCCATTTAGTGCTCGACGGCTAAAGTTCGGATACTTTTGCCATTTCTTTCAAACTCTTTGATAGAGTCCGGATCCAACTAGGCTTCGTCCGCCACGCTCACTATAGCGAGCAGGACCCTCGCTATAGCTAGGTGCCTCCCTGCCTCTGACGCACTTTTGGCCTTACAATCTCCCCATTTTGGCAATTCTTGGACAAAACTCCCTAGAACAATGCAAAATACATTGAATTTAAAACAAAAAAAAAAGAAAAAAATAGCACTGTAAATCTTGAATTTGCTCTACTTGAACTTCTAGATCTTGAATTGCCTTAGCTTGTATATCCCCCTCTGGCTTCATACTTCTCCCCTTATAATATCATGTAACTTCTGTCAATCTGGAAAGTAGCTCCCCCTCAATTTTGACTCCCCCTCACTATGATCTTTATAGCAACACTGGGGTGGGGGCTTGACCTCCTTGATCACGGCCTTTTATAATTAGTCACCCGCACTTGTGTAGTTTGAGCTTTCAACACTGTGTGAGCAAACTCCTTTGGCAAATCAGATTTTCTAACCCAAATTTGAGTAGTCTTGGGTGGAGAAAACTTCTTCCGCCATTGCTTGGTCTTTGGTAGACTATTTAGCTTCTTGTAATGAGGATGAATGTGTCCTTTCTTTCCATAATAATGACAAGTGGATGTGCGTGCAGCACATGACACATTCTTTTTCTTTGTACTACTCATCACATTATTTTAAAGTGTAGTATGTAGAGTAGTATGTGCAACACTTGAAACAAAAACTATTTTACCTTTAGCATTTGAAGTGGATGCACCATGTTCATAACCGACACTTCTTTTGTTGAAAGGAGAATCTGACTACACAAGATGTTTGTAATAGTCCTCAAACCAGTGTTCATCTTGTTCGCGAAGCCTGTTTCACTTATTGCCCAGACAGAGTGATCATCAGTCTTCCTTGCAAATCTTTATTTTCAAAACTCACCTTCTATAACTCTATTTTCAAAGTCTCAATCTCTTGTTTAGCAATCTTGAATTTCTGACCCTTAGTAGTCAAATTTATAGCTATGCAGTTCTTCTAATTTTCAAAGAAATGAAACTTTTCAAGTGCCTGTTTCAATTCATTCTTCAATTGCATAATTTTCTTCTTGAGCAGCCTTAAACTTGATAGTAATCTTGTTACCATACTTGGTCGTCCTGAAGAAATCAGCATATGTTGTATGGTACAACTTTTCATAATCTTTCTCTTGATCTGACATCTCATCATCATGATCTTCATCAGCATCATTATCAAACATAGACTTAACCACGAAAGCCACAAACTTGCCATTCACAGTTTCAAAAATACCAATTGAAGGTTCTTTTTCTTCTTCTGACAACTCATCATCCCAAGTTTGTGGGTTTAGGGTTTATGTTTTAGGTTTTCAGGCTTCGAGTTTGGGTTTTGCGGTTTTGGAGTTTTAGAGGTTAGGGTTTGGGGTTTCGGGTTTTGGGTTTCAGGTTTCGGGTTAAGGGTTAAGGGTTTAGAGGTTTGGGGTTTATGGTTTAGGGTCTTGGGTCTGGGGTCGGGGTTCGAGCGTCTGGGGTCTGAGGTTCTAAGGTTAGGGGTTTTGGTTTAGGGTTTTGGGTCGGGGTCTGGGGTCTGGGTTTTAGGGTGGGTTTAGGGTTTAGGGGCTTGGGTTCTTTAGATGTTGGGGTTTTGGGGTTTAGGGTTTTGGGTTTTGGGTTTTAGGTTTTGGGTTGAGGGTATAGTGTTTTAAGGTTTTAGGGTTTAGCACATCAACAGAGGTTTAGGGTTTGAGGTTTGGGGTTTAGTATTTTGGGGTTTAGGGTTTTATGGTTTAGGGTTTAGGGTTTTGGGGCTTAAGGTCTTGGGGCTTGGGGCTTGGGGCTTAGGGCTTTGGGGTTTTAGGGCTTGGGGTTTAGGGTTTTAGGATTTAGGATTTAGGATTTAGGGTTTGGGGGTTAGGGTTTAGGGTTTTAGGGCTTGGGGCTTTGGGTTAGGGTTTAGGGTTCGGGGTTCGGGGTTTGGGTTTAGGGTTTAGGGTTTAGGTGTTAGGATTTAGGGTTTAGATTTTAATCTCTCTTAAATGGTATCAGAGCCAAGTCGACTCCGTTGGGATGTCTAAAGAACCTTTGTTGTTAGAGCAGATCACTGAAGTGGTTCAACGACAAGGCAGAATCTTACATCATCAGCTTAAAAGACATGAAGATCTAGTTGAAAAT
>QPKB01000004.1:47583204-47635172 GCA_003546025.1 Camphora micrantha | reverse complement strand
TAGAGACAAAATCACAAACTCTTGTCTTTACATAATGGAATAGACTTGTAAATCGCCTTTTACGGCAAATCGCCTTTTACGGCAAACAAAATGAAATCGCTTTCACGGCGCCTTAAAAAAAAAACCTTTTTGTCTCTTTTCTTAAAATATGTGTGCAATAGAACTAGAAAAAGTTTCATTTCCCCTTTCTACTTGTGAAGGTGGATCTTCGGATCACCATTTCTAAATTCCAAGTAGAAAAGTGAAATTGGCATACCCGTACAAAAAAAAGATGATGTTGATACCCTTATCTTTTCTTCTCCTCCCCTCCGCCGTACCCCGAAAGACCCGGGGCGGAGGCAGCGGGAGAGAGGGAAGAATCGGTCCATCAAGCTGGCACACCCGGTGGACACGTTCATTTGAGAACATGAACTTAGATTCTTTGGCACCTTTCTAGTTGGTGGCCAATGTTGAATCTTGCATAAAAAAAAACATGAGATGGGATTTTTTTTGGAAATTTCTTTCTTTAAGTCTATTTCCAATCTTTCTCCTTCTCGAAAAAAAAAAAATCTTCTCTTGTTCTTTGAATTCAGATCTGAGAAATCTCGATCTCCTCCCTTTTGGACTCAGTGCCCGCAGAAATGTTTGAGCACGTTTTCAGATTGGGAAAGGGACCGTTTGCTCTCTTTAACGACGAGTTCAAAAAAAAAAAAAAAATCTGATTTCAAAACTTGTCAGATTTTCAAAAAAAAAAAAATCTTCTCTCTTTTGGATCCAAATTTGAGAAATTTTTGGTTTTTCTTTTCCTTTCTGGCAGACTTAGGGCTCAGACTGCAGAAATTGTTTCGCTGAGCCCCATCAAAAAAAAATCTGTTCAGATTGGGAACGGACCAATTCGCTCTCTGACTTAGATGAGTTTCCAATGTTCAAAAAAAAAAGCTCTCTCTGATGAAACAAAAAAAAAAAAAAGGGGGAGCATTTGAGAACACGAAAGTTTTACCGATTGCGTTCTTTAATCGAGGTTGATCTAAGAAAAGCCTTGTCCAGAGTTTGGAGACAGCTAGGCTGTTCTAGGTAAGGGTCCTCCAAACGGGTTCATTAAGTAATCCTACCCTTACCTGGGGGCTGGTCTATCAACATTGGTTTCATAAGAACGAATCGTGAGAACTCGATGTATTCTCAAACCCTAAAAAAAAAAAAAATTCGTCGATTTTTGGTTCAAATTTGAGAAATCTTGATCTCTTCCTTTTCAGACTCTGTGCTCGCAGAAATGTTGAGCACGTGTTTGAATTGGAACATCATTTGCTCTCTTTGATGAATCCGATACTGACTTTCAAAAAAAAAAATCTTCAAAAAAAAAAAAAAAAACTTCTGTCACGTCTGGGTTCAAAGTCGAGAAATCTTGACCTCTTCCTCCTCGGATTACTGTGCTCGCAGAAATGTTGAGCACGTGTTTGGGTTGGAACGTCATTTGCTCTCTTTGATGAATCTGATCCTGACTTTTTCTAAAAAAAAAAAAAAACTTCCGTCATTGTTGGGGTCCAGATTCGAGAAATTCTGGTTATTTCCTTTTCGGACTCTGTGCTCGCAGAAATGTTGAGCACGTGTTCGGATCGGAGTGCCATTTGCTCTCTTTTATGAACCCAACCTTGACCTTTCAAAAAAATCCCATCTCGTGTCCATTTCAAGGATGCGATTTACAACATCTGTGCCTAGCGGTGCTAGTACGCCCTCTTGGGTCTACTGTATTCGCGACCGACACATTTGTACTCCCAACCTTATATCATTTTACCTCGAGTGAGCCTCGCTCCTCGGTAATCTGAATTAAGGTTCACAATTGCTTCTAGCAGTCACTGGAACGCTCACTCTGAGCCTTTCATACTTGCGTTTAGAACAATTGTATACTCTATGGCTTTTTGCCTTCTTCATCTTGCTTGGGCCGGGCCTTGTCCCCTCGAGCAAATTGAAAAGAAAAAACCATAGTTTATTTCCATTTATGATCACCACATTCTTGTGATTACTAATGGATCCGGTCTTGTTTCAGAAAGGTTTTTCAAAAAACTAACATGGCAGCTTCGCTGACAATCACCTTCGACGAGAACAAGTACCAGCTGATGCTTCAAGAGAAGCAAAACAAATGCGCTCCTAAGCGCCTCGCCAGCGGCCGAAGTGTCACTTCCTTCGGTAACACACAAGACACCGGGTCGACCTCCTCTCCCCGGTCCATCGTCTTCGGGTCGCTGGGACCTTTCCCACTTCCCGCAGAAGAAACAACTCCTGCCAAGAAGCAGAGAACCGCCCCTGGGCGCGTCACTACCGTGACACCAAGGGCAACCGCCAAGAAGACTGAAGCCCGCGACAACCCCGCGAAACCTCAGCCTGCAAGAAACCAGGTCTACCTCAAGACTTGGTCTCCAAGACCTTCTCCAAAACAAAGAAGGTCCCAAAGATCTGCAAGGCCAGCATACCTGGCCCCGCTCAAGGAGAACCGGTTCTACCCTCTCTCGTACACGAAAGAGGAGAAACCAGCCCTCCACCAAACAAAATCCACCCAGCACGAGCCGGCTTATTCCTATAAGCCCAGGATCAAGTCGTGCATCATCAGGCCTCAGCGAGAACCTGTCAAGGCCTGTATTCCTGCAACTCGGCCCTTCATCTCAACAGGGGCCGAGCTCGCCAAATTTAAAGCTTCGCTGCGACAGGCTAAGGACCGCATCCAGATCCTGTCCTTGCCAAATTACAAAGAAGACAAGCTCGGCTGCTGCGCGCGAGGGACCACCTCCTTCGTGGCTAGAGCACAGCCCGAGCTAACTGAAGCTCAAATCGCTCGTCGTATGCGTCGCCGCGCGGGCGTATCGGCAAAAGAGACTAGAGAAGCAAAGAGCTCAGCACTCCACGCTCCAGGTCTCTCAAAAATGGGTCGAAAAAGAAGCACCCAACCAAGTTGCTACTGTCCATATGGTTGGCAAAACCAGAAGGCGCCCAGAAGTCAGCAACAAAAATCCATGTCAAGCGACCGGTGACTCGCAGCGTCTCCCGGGCGCGAAGACATAGAGAAGATTCTCCCACTCCTTCAAGTCAAGGACACCGGAGCAATCACTCTTCGAGCTCTTCATCCAAAAGAATGAGCTTTAGCTCAGTCACCAAGACAGTATCCTCATTCGACTCTCGGAGGATGAACGTCTTAATCACAAATGCTGAGCAGCCTCCTCCGCAAGATGACGTAACCGCACGCATCCAGCAGCTGGAGCAGGGACAGCAGAGGATAGAAGCTCTCATGGAGAACTTGCTTCTTACCCTCCAACGTCCACTGAATAATGAAGCTCCTCCGAGTCACCACGAGGAGGAGGTAAATGAGTCACGCGTCCTTACCAAGAAGGACGTTGACGATATCCTCGCCAAAGCAAAGGAAGAGGATTCACTAAAGGAACACGGAATCAAGCCGCCATATCCCTTATGGATGGACTCGGTACCGTTTCCTACCAACCCACTCTCCAAACATATACGGGGAAGGGCTCGGCCAGACAACATGTCATCCATTTCAAGATCCTGACGGGAGCCATCGCGGATCAAGACGCCCTCAAGATCCGTCTCTTCGCAAGTACCCTAAAAGGTACGGCCTTTGATTGGTACTCCACTCTTCAGGAGGACTCTATCCAAAACTGGGCCATGATGGAGACACGCTTCCTAACTCACTTCAAAGGTGAGGATCATCCTGTGACTATGGCTCAACTCTGCAGCCTAAAACAGGGAGAGAATGAGTCGACATACGACTACATTCACAAGTGGAAGGCAATGGCGTACAAATGTTCAGACGTACTGCCACAAGCGTCGCTGGTCGACATCTGCCGTAACAACATGAGAGCAAAGATACGCTCCATGATTATCGGCAACAAATCAAAGAATCTGGGAGAACTCCTAGAAGCATCAATGGAGGCTGAGACGGTGATCAAAGACCTCAGCAGTCAGAAATCATCAAAGAAGGAGCCGACCGCCATTGCAACCTCGAAGCAAAAGAAAAAGGAGGTTCTCAATGTGCAAACCAAGTCAGCTCCGCAGCCACCAAAGAAAGCTGAAAACAAAGGTGCAGGTAAGAGACCTGAACTCTCTGATGCCTTCAAAGAACGAGTAGAAAAGAAATACCCGTTCGATGAAGATGTCGAAGAAATCTTCAAGGCTCTCTTGGCAAACGGGAAGCTCACCCTGCCTGAACCCAAAAGACCAGGAGATGTTGGTAAAACCAACGATCCCCGGTACTGTCCATACCACCAGATGATCTCGCATCCTCTCAACCAATGCTTCGTTGTGAGAGAAAAGATCAACGAGATGTGGAAAAACAGAGTCATCACCTTTGACAAAAACTATGGGTCTGCCTCCGTCAACATGGTGTCATATGGACAAACACAAAAAGTCGCCAAAGAAGAAGGTCACTACTTCCTTCAAGGTGATAAAAATGGCTCAAACATCCCAAGAGCTAGTCCCGTGCCCAACACCAGATGGACAGCCCATATGGGTACATCCCGATCTCTTGGAAGATGAAAACTGGGAGATCGTCAAAACAAAGCCGACCGCTCGACAGCGAAGGCAAGCCAGGAGACAACTCCGCAAGCTTAAACAGCAGGAGAAAGCTCAACCAAAACAAGAAGTTCCTGAAAAGACAGAAACTTCCCCTACCCCTTCACTGGGGGCAGCAGAAAAGTCTCCTTCCGAGACTTCGAGGCCGGCAAGGAAATTCACCCTTCGTGATTTCATGCCATTACTACTAAAGACTGAAGACATGCAGGGGGCATCATACTCTTGCAATTCAGTAGTTGGATTCCCCATGGATGGGTACGAGTCCAGTGACACCGCCAGTGACACACCGATGAATGGGAGGAATCCCTCGAAACAGGAGAATACCTCTCCGACGAGGAATGGATCCCCGAATCCCACCTCATGCCGGTGATCTGGTATAACCCTTTACAACCACAGGGATCTTGGTCTGATGATGAAGGAGACCAAGAGGTTGTTCAGGAAAATGCTGTTGACACAGCACCTGCCAATGCTCCGGTAGAACCCGATCAGGAGGAACTACAAGGAGTAGATGAAGAAGAAGATCTGGCTCCTATGCCTGATCTCGAAGAATATGCAAGGATCTTGCAGCGTCTTGCCATAGAGCAAGGACAAGATCACATCAATCAGCTTCATCGCAATCCAGAACCGGTGGTCCCGGAAAATCTACAGGAGTCCCCTCCAGTAACTCCTGAAAATGAAGAAAACTGCTGGGTGGATGATCCCCTTACATCAGAGGATGAATCTGACTCCCAACAATCCGTTCCGGAGACGTTTCCTATTGCTTGCAATGCGATAGTTCGAGACGACAGCGCCTCTGGAGCTTCATCTGCCGAGGCCACAAACTCCCATACTACATCAGGTAGTATATCCTCTGATATTACTACCTCGGAGATGGCATCTTCTCAACCTTCGTCTTCTGAGACTGTCACATCAGAGTACAGACCTCTTCTGGCTGACTACCTTGAAGACGTCTCTACCGATGAAGTCTACCCAGTCAACTGGTCCCAGATGCCCAACCTCATGGGTGATGTCTGGACCGATGAAATTGTAAACAAAGAAGACAAATTGCTGGACGCTGTTCAGGACTTGTTCCCGGAAAATGCTCCATGCAATGCAATCACTGAGGATGGTAAGGTTGACACGGAAGCATCTTCAGCAAATGAAAAGGATCAGCCCCTCAATCCCGAGGGTGGACTTCCGAATGAAGAACCGTCTCCAGAAGCTCTCGAAGTTGGTAAAGGTACCCGCTCTGGCCGGGATTACCACAAAAACTACAATCTAACTTCTTCTTCTTATGTAAATCCTTCGGGACAGAATGTAAGCGCCCCAAGTGGCAACATTAATGAAAATGCAGGCCCTAAGGAGGCTTTCAAGTATGACTTGATTGAGCACTTTAGACACATACCTGCACGTCTGCACATCCTAGACTTATTACGAATGTCTCCCCAAACTCGTGATAGTCTCATTTCAGAACTGCAAAGACTGAATGTGGATGTCGACAAGCATGCCCCACAAGTCCTACAAATTGAAATGGACTATAGGGTTAAAAAATCAAATACCTCCTCAAAAGGAGAAAAGAAGAAGACTGAGGGATCTTGCAATGATTGCCTCTCAGTTCAAAAAGCAGCAAGTGCAACTATCGCCTTCACTAAGGAAGACCTCCTACTAGGCGAAACAAAGCACAACCGGCCCTTATACTTTACAGGGTACATCAAAGAGATGCCGATACACAGAGTACAGATCGATCCGGGTTCTGCCCTCAACCTCATCTCTACTTCGGCACTCGAAGAGCTGGGCATCCCGCCTAGCAAGCTGAGTCACACATCCGTGTCTATCTTTGGATACGATGGAAGCGCTCAGAGGCCTATCGGCAAGATTAGGTTCAAGTTGCAAATCGGTGATCTTATCTCTGAAGTCACTGTATATGCAATAAAGACCCCCTCATGCTACAACATCCTTCTCGGACGCCCCTGGATACACGAGAGTGGTGTTGTTCCTTCAACTCTTCATCAGTGCATCAAGTTTGTTGGCGACGACGGCTTGGTACATCGGGTATTTGCGGACAAAAAGCCTTTCAAAGGCAAAGAAGTCCATTTTGCAGACTCGCAGATGTACAAAGATGAAAACGAAGAAAAGGAGAAAGAAATAGCATCCTTTGCCGAAAGTCTCCAGAAAGATAAAGGCAAGGCTCCTCAGCAATCACCGGAAGAAAATCAACCATCCGGCAAAACCGAGGAGATCAACCAATCTCCTTTTGTTGTCTCCCTCAAGTCTTCAAAGCCGCTGGTGATCACTACCAAGGCAAAGAAGACCAAACAAAAGCCTGGGGGCAAGTTTGTCATCTCCTTTGTGTCTATTATGCAAGACACAGATTCGGATTCAGAGACAGAAGACGACACGTCGTCAAGCCAAGCTGATACTCAGCAAGCTCAACCTGCTCTCACTCCATTGGAGGCACCTGCTGGCATAGACGATCCAGCATCAGCTTCCTTCGTTGTTCCGACAACCTCACCAGAAGAAAAGCCGATCTTTTTCCACAGGTCGGCGGCTTCTTCATCAAACTCTTCGCTTGAGCCTTTCCAAAACGAAGGTATGCCACAACTATCCTTGTATAGTCCAATGGCGCAAGCTATCATGAAGAAAATGGGCTATGACGCTCGAAATCCAATCGGCTTGGGAGGTGGCCACGGTATTCTCGTACCATTGGAGCCCACCCTGACAAAAGGCCAGCAGGAGGATTGGAAACTCTATCGTCATATAGAAAAGTCTTCATACGGACTGGGCTACGACCCTGATGCTCCCATGAGACAGTTGACCCAAAGGCTACAAAGTCGTCTGGCCGACGAAGCCTCAACATCTCGTGTCTGTGAAAGATATTGATCTCCCTGGATATCTCTTTGAAGAGTTACCCGTCAAGGATCCAGGAAGCTCCTCCAATTGGTACGATTTCTCTGATGATGAAGAGAAATTGTCCGATGATACAGATGCACAGTCTTCTGGTCCAGAAGAACCATCATCTCCAAAAGAAGTGCCATACTTCGATCCAGTTTCAACAGGTGATTGGGACCATCTCATAGCGAAGTCTTGAGAAGAGTGCCGATCAAGAAGACCCATGGTCAGAAGTACAGCCTTGGTCTGAGAATACTTTGAAACTCCAGAAGGTCTTGTTGAGTTGGAAGCCTCCGAAAATATTATGGAGGAACCACCTTCAAGTCTTCCAACAGAAGATTCTGTTCAAAAGATAGACTTGGGAACGCCAGATAGCCCACGTCCTGTATTCATAAGCAAGAATATAAAGGATGATGAGTTACCCGAGTATATCGCTTTTCTTCGTGAGTTTGTTGATTGTTTTGCATGGTCTTACGCTGAAATGCCTGGTTTAGACCCCAAAATAGCAGTTCACAAACTCAATCTACAAAAAGATATATCAAGCCTGTCAAACAAGGCCAAAGAAGATTTCGTCCTGACATAATGGACAAAATTTGAACAAGAAGTTCAGAAACTCAAAAACGTTGGCTTCATCCGCGAGGAACAGCATCCTGAATGGTTGGCCAACATCGTCCCAGTGACAAAGAAAAATGGGCAGATTAGGGTCTGTATTGATTATAGAGACCTGAACAATGCATGTCCTACAGATGAATTTCCGCTCCCCATACCGGAGGTGATGATCGACAACACCTGTGGATTCGAGCGGATGACATTCATGGATAGTTTCTCTGGGTACAATCAGAAAAAAATGCATCCTGAAGATGAAAGACACACATCATTTCGGACCCATTTGGCGTGTATTGTTACACTGTAATGCCATTTGGTCTGAAAAATGCTGGTGCGACATATCAGAGGGCTATGATGAAGATATTCCAAGATATGCAGCATAAGACGGTCGAATGCTACGTTGATGACCTCGCCGTCAAAAGCAAAAAGAAAGAAGACCATCTCAAAGATCTTCGAGAAGTCTTCCTCTCGACTACGCAGGCACAAACTGCGAATGAATCCCCTAAAATGCTTCTTCGGTGTATCATCGGGTAAGTTCCTCGGATTCGTAGTTCGGAAAGCGGGAATAGAGCTTGACCCTATCAAAGTCAAGGCTATCCTAGAAATGCCATCCCCAAAAACCCTGAGACAGTTAAAAGGGCTTCAAGGAAGATTGGCATACATTCGACGGTTCATCTCCAACTGTCAGGGAAATGCCGTCCATTCTCCCGCCTAATGAAAAAGGGCGTGGACTTTGTCTGGGATGCTGAATGCGAAACTGCGTTCCAAGACATCAAGTCATACCTGACCAAACCTCCAGTACTGGCTGCCCCCACAACTGGAAAACCATTTATCTTGTACACAAGAGCCCTCGACCACTCTTTGGGAGCTCTACTTGCACAAGGAAATCATGAGGGAAAAGAAGCTGCTCTATACTATCTCAGCCGCATGCTGGTAGGTGCAGAGCATCGCTACTCTCCAGTCGAAAAAGAATGTCTTGCAGTGATGTTTGCTGTACAAAAGCTACGTCACTATCTGCTGTCCAACACAGTATACCTGATCTCGAGGATCAATCTCCTGAAGGTCCTTGTCACAAAAGCAGGTTCCCTCAATGCCCCGACTGGCAAAATGGTCTATCCTCCTGTCACAATTTGATATTAGGTATGTACCACAAAAAGCAATCAAAGGTCAAGCTCTGGCAGACTTTCTTGCAGAGCATCCGTTGCCTGAAGATTCTCCACTCAGGGATGATCTCCCAGACGAGTCAGTCTACAACGTGAGGCTTCCTTATCAAATGCTTCCTGGGATATGTACTTCGACGGTGCAACCAGGACAAGTGAAAAAGGAAATCAAATATCAGGGATTGGCATCCTCTTTGTTAGTCCGACAAATACATGATTCCACACGCCTTCTCGCTACTGGAACCATGTTCAAACAATGCAGCTGAGTACCAAGCCCTGATTGTAGGATTGGAACTTCGCCCTCGAATCCGGCATCACAGTGCTAGAAGCCTTCGGGGATTCTCAACTGATCGTCAACCAGATGAATCAGAAATTTGAAATCAGGAAGCCTGATCTGTTGCCTTACTACAACAAGGCGCAATCACTTCGGCAAAAATTTGACATCTGTCATATCACCCACATTCGTAGAGGCGAAAACATCCGTGCAGATGCCCTGGCTGGACTCGCCGCCTCTATGGCGGTCCAAGAAGGAGAACACATGCAAGTTACAGTGTGTGAGAGAAGGATTCTCCCTCCCCTCAATACACACCAAGCAGTTGCTGAGTGCCACCAACTGGTTGGAAGTCGGATCTCCATCCTCAGACCTCCGATCGGCGACTGGAGGGATCCGTTCATTGATTATATTATGTTCGGAATCCTGCCTGAAGATCCAAAAGAACGGGTAAGTGTTCAAAGACGAACCCCAAACTTTCATCTGGACATTCCTTCAAAGATGCTCTACAGAAAATCCTACAATGGAGTACTTCTACGCTGCTTATCACAACAAGAAGCTAAAGAAACTCTCAAAGAGGTGCATGCTGGTCTTTGTGGAGCTCATCAGGCTGGTCCAAAGCTCTACGATCAGATAAAAAGGTTAGGTTATTATTGGCCTACCATGGTAGCTGACGCAATGCAATTTGCTAAACGCTGCCAACAATGCCAAGTTCATGGAGACTATGTCCACATGCCTCCAGAATGGCTACATCCTACAGCAATTTCATGGCCTTTCGAAGCCTGGGGTATGGACATCGTAGGTCTGTGTCTCCCCTCCGTCAAGCAAAGGTCATCGCTTCATCTTCGCCGCTACGGATTATTTCTCCAAGTGGTCAGAAGCTTTGCGCTCAATGAAATGAAGACCTCATCAGTCCTTCAGTTCTTGCGCACCAACATCATTTGTCGCTTCGGCATACCTAAAAGATTCGTCCATGATAACGACCACAATTCCGTGATCACAGATTCTACAGGTTCTGCGACAAATACAAAATCCAAAGTTGTCCTTCAACTCCGTACAATCCGGCGGGCGAATGGACTGGCAGAGGCCTTCAACAAGACACTCTGCAAAATTCTCAAGAAAATGGTCTCTCTAGCCACAAAAGGGACTGGGGCGACAAACTATCCGAAGCTTTGTGGGCCTACCGAACCACCGTTCGAGGACCGACCCATAGCACGCCATTCTCCTTGGTCTATGGATGCGAAGCTGTTGTCCTTTAGAGGTACAAATTCCTTCCTTAAGGGTATCTCTACAAAATGACATGACGCAAGAAAGCAATGTCAAATTAAGACTCCAAGAGCTGGACAATCTCGATGAGAGACGGCTCGAGGCACTCCAAAGCATTGAGCTCTACCAAGCACGCATGGCTGGATCTTTCGACAAAAAGGTCAGGCAACGCGCCCACAAAAAGGGTGACTTGGTTCTTGCGGTAAAAAGGCCGATGGTTTTCGCTCACAAATCCAAAGGCAAATTTGAACCAAAATGGGAGGGACCCTTCGTCATCGACCAAGTCTTCTCCAATGGCGCATACGCACTTCTAAACATGGAAGGTGATAGATGTATGCTGCCCATCAACGGCAAGTTCTTGAAGCGGTACTACCCTTGAAGACTTCCTCCACTGGGTCAGAGCGACGCCTGCAAGGCCAAAGCCTATTTCTAGGTACTTGCTCGTCAAACCCACTCCTTTTGGAATTTTCACCTTTATGTTGAACTTTCAAAACAATGCTTACTTTCATCGTTTCATTGTTCAAAAGAAAATCAAAATCCGAAAATCTAAGTTTAGGAGCCTCTTCCCAAACTTAACCAAAATTTTCGATCCTTGAACCCAAAATTCTTGGTTTGAAACAAAAATCAGGACTTAGGAATTTCCACCCTAGTCCGCCTTACCTTTTACCGCCAAAAATGGTTTTAGGTCAAAATTTACGACCCTCGTGTCTAAAAACAAAAATCGGGAAAGCGATGTCAAGTCGATACTCGCAAAAACCCATTGGAAGGATGCGAACCCCATTCGATACTTCCAAAACCTCAAAATCGCAAGGAAGCAACACCTCGTTGATACTTGCAAAATTTCAAAAATCGTGGAGACGCAACATTCCAGTTGATATCCACAACCCAAATGTCAAAAGAAAAACAAAGGTTCGAAAAAACCTCAAATTTCAAAAATCGTGGGGAGGCGACATTCCATCGATACCCGCAAAACAAAATTTTTGAAGAAAAAGCAGGGAAGCGACGCTTAGTCGATACTTGCACCCAACTTCGCGAGGAAGCGACATTCCATCGATACTCGCAACCGAATGAGCAAGGAGGCGACATTCCATCGATACTTGCAATACCATTCAGCAGGGAGGCGACTCTTAGTCGATACTTGCATTTTTGAAAACCAAAACCTGGCTTTTACGCCAAAAACTCGGCTTTTACGCCAAAAAACTCGGCTTCCACGCCAAAAAACTCGGCTTCCACGCCAAAAAAAAAACAAAAATCGCTCTTTGCCAACCAAAAAACTCAAAAATCGGCTTTCACGCCAAAAAAAAAAAATCGGCTGGCTCTCATGCCAAAAATCCGGCTTTTTACGCCAAAAACAAAAAAATCGGCTCTCATGCCAAAAAATCCGGCTTTTACGCCAAAAACAAAAATCGGCTCTCATGCCAAAAATCCGGCTTTTACGCCAAAAACAAAAAATCGGCTCTCATGCCAAAATACGGCTTTTACAAAAATCGGCTTCTCATGCCACATCGGCTTTCACGCCACCAAAATTTGGCTTTCACGCCACCAAAATTTGGCTTTCACGCCACCAAAATCGGCTTTCATGCCACCTCAAAATTTTCGGCTTTCAAGCCATCAAAAACCAGGCTTTGTGCCACAAAATCTGGCTTTCATGCCAAAACAACACTTTTGACAAAAGATTTTCACAAAATGATAACCTTTTGATCAAGATTTTCAAACAAACATTCCCATTCAACTTTTGCTTATTTTCAACAAAAAGAATTTAAGTAGAACAAGGGGATACAAAAAAAATAGAGTGCCAAAATATTTATACATGGAGGTACCAAAAAAAAAAAATGAAAGAAGTTTGTCAAAAGCTCAGTCCATCATAGTCTTCAACCAAAGACTGAGGTCCTCGAGCAGACTTTTGGCCTCAGCCTCCAAAGCTTCCAGGCCACGCTTCTTCAAGATGCCGCCATAAAATGCGGCAGAAAACCGCGATCCATCTTCAGCACGAGGGAATTCCTCCCAAAGAAGTTGCCATCGCTCATGCTCCTGAGTCTTCCTTCGGAGATTCCCGTCAACCTCTTCAACCTGACGGATCAGAGTGCTTTCTCTGGCACGAGCTTCAAGAACAGCAGCCCATTTAGCAGCAGTCTGTTCTTCTAACAACTCGAGACGCTGCCTAGTCTCGTTGATCTCCTTATCGAGGTGACTCAGGTCTTTTGATAGCTCGATAATAGCCAGTTCGGTGACGTTCCTCTCCCGAACGAGCTGCTTCCGAGCCTTCAAAATCTCATTCACTTCCGATTTGACCTCGCTGGAAGGCTTCAGAAACATTTCGTTGAAAAAGTCATCACTTGGGGAGTTCTTAGTCTTGCTCCACTTATCGCCCAGTGCAATGACTCCATCAACGAAAGCCTTGGCATTGGTGATATCCAGACCAACCTCTGCGCTGTCAGCAAGGATGTCTCGCACGTGCTTGACCATGCCAAAGCCAGCTTCCAAGTGACCAGAAGAAAGAGTCTCAACCCAGGAGCTCAGTACACTCTTCAGGACCTTCTTTGCAAATTGAAGAGAGGGCCCAGATGAAGACTCACCATGCTCCGCTGACTGACTGCCCATGTCAGGCCGTAGTGGGTGATAAATCGAAAGACTCTTCCCAGTCGGAGCGTCAGAAGATGGAATATCATCATGTGTTTGCACTTCTGCCGCATCAAAACTGGTAGAAGAGGCCTCTACTTCTGGACCAGCCGCTGGTATTTCCTGTTCCAGCTCCGAGGAAGACAATGGAACCTCTCCTGTCGCCTCACAACCTGCCAGAAGAGGAAAGGTATGAATATGATCTTGTCAAAAAAAAAATTTTTGTTATCAAGACTATTGCTGTGTAATACCTTCTCCGACGACCGGTGGAGTGCTTTCTGTCTCCATAAGCTCGTCCGAAGTGTCGCAGAAAGCTACATCCATGGATGGCTCGAAGTCGTCAGAGTCCTCTGGCAAATCAGCTGACAAAAAAAGGGGGGGAGAAACGTCAGCAAAATTTAGCAAAGAAAAGAAAATGCCAAAAAAGGGGGAAGTAAAGAAGTCGTACCAGGAGAAGATTCTGGGTCTACTCCAGAGTCCCTTGGCTCTTCCTCAGATGCCGTAGTCGGATCCGTCGCCGCCTCATCGGTCGGGGCCTCAGGCATCACCAAGTCATCATCCTCTGCAAAAAGAAAAGAAAGCAGTGGATCTAAACAAAAATCTCTCAAAGAACAAAAAGAGAGAGCAGAAGCAAAAAAAAGAAAGGGAAAAGGATCATACCATCGTCGTCTGCTTTTTCCTCTCGACTCTCTTCTCTGGAGGCTCTTCAGCATCCCCCGAGACCTCCTCATCAATGGTAAGAGGGACTTCCACGTCAGGAGAATCTTCGCACTGCTTCTTATGACGGTACTGTCCTCTCTTCCTCTTGCTCCTGCGGGTCGGTTTACCTGAAGAACCTGCCCCGCTATCAAAGTCAGGCTTCTCACCAGAGTCCTCACTGGATGGTCCGCTCCTGCCAGTGGACCCCATGGAAGTCCTCATTCGTTCCGCTTGCCTCCAAGCGTCGATTTCAGCTTCCTCCTCCTCCAGCTGTCTCAGGACCTCACCAGGTACCTCTTGCACAGCTCCAGATCTGACGACATCCCGGTCCTTGAGAAAGCCTATCCTATGCTTCTCTCCAGAAAGGAAGGCCAAAACCTCCTCTCGCCGGACGCCGTCTGATCTACCAAGACCCTTCCCGGAAGATTGCTTGACATTGAGCTCCTTCTTGGAAAGCCCCCGGTACACTGAGAAGCTCTCCGCGAACCATTTCGTGAAGCCAGCGGTCCGGAAAGTGGGCAGCTCAGGATAGGAAATCATGGCGGTAGTGTCCTCCGCACTGTAAAAAGCCCATGCGTTCCTCCCGTCCTGAAGACCCCCAAAACGCTTCACCATGCTCGAAGGCGCTCCTACAACGCCTTGGGAGAAGCCCAACTACAACGCAAAACGAGAAGGAACATACGGCTGGATGTCAACAAAAAGATGTCGACGGTACACCATCGTACCAACACGTATGTTAAAAAGCCATCCCCTCTCTGCGTTCGTCAAAGAATAGTGTCTTCCCAACCCTGCTCTGGTGGAATCGCGGGAGACACCAAAATCAAAAGCCTTCTTTTCGCAGACCGGGAGAAAGCTTGACTGAAGACTGCTCCATCTCGACGTCCCTGAACCGTCGAATCCTCAAACGGGCAGACAAAAGAGATTCGGAAACAGCTTTCCCTCTAGCCAACCGAATCATAAACGGGTCATCATCCTGTGCAGCGCCTAAACAGTGGAAGCTCGGACTGTGGTACAAAAACCACGAATAGAAGATATGGGCTGAAAATACCCTATTCATAGGGAGCCCAAGCCGAACCAAGAAAGCAGCAGCCTGCAGTTCGGTGCACAAATAGGAGTAAAGAGCAGGCACCAAAGCAAGCTGCTCTCCGAACGCCATCTGACAAGCCGAAAAAATACAGTGCGGCCTGATGTGCGTTCCATCTCCTCCAGCAAAAATTGCCTCACCCAGCCAGTAAGTGAGGTAAACAGCAAGATCTCTCCGCAGCGTAATGTCAGAACAAATGGCGTCTGTGCTTGTAAGAAAATCCCTCAAATTTTCTCGCATAGCGGAGATCTTCTTCTGGTTCTTAGCCCTGGCTTCCTGGGACATACTCTCAGAAGCATCCCCACCGTCAAAGAAGTTGGAAGACAAAGAGCTGAGACTCCTCCAACTACTGCATCGGACTTTCGAGCCCTCCTTCTCCTTCAAAAAATCGTAGAAGGCGACGAGCTGAAAGTACAGAAGCCTGAACTCCTCCGACTGCTCCTCAAGGACACTGTCAATAGGCATAAACTCCTCATAGAGTTTGCCGAGGATAGGCAGCCCGGTGGTAGCGCTCAACTCCTTCAAAGAAAAACCAATTTCACCGTTCGTGACAACGAAGGTGTTGGTCTGCGGAAGGAAAGACTCCAACATGGCCATGAAGGCCTCATCGGAGAAAACGACGGTTTGCCGAAAAGCGCGAACCGCATCAAAAACCTCAGCCTCCTTCAGAATGGCGCCACCAATCTGCAGGATGTGATCAGTCCATGACTCCCAGCCTGAGTCAGCACTGAAGCGGCCGCGAAGCCGAAAGGGGTTCACCCAATTACTGCCGTCACCGCTAAAAATGCCAAGGCCCACCGGTCTCAAATCGACTGATGGATGATCAGAACCTTGGTAGCCGCTGGCTGGCATCAACATGTCCATACGGACAGGCGACTTCTCTGCATAACAGGAAGGGCCGCCAACAAAAACCCCGGTCTTGACCACATTGGTCCTCTTCACCCAGCTTGGAGGATCTTCTCTTTTAGAGCATGTGGGAGAAAGACTCATGATCGAGATAGTGCGATCAAAAGTCGATCGGGTAGAAATAGTTCTCTCCTCACCATCAGCTGTGTAAGAGAACTGAAAGCATCTCCTTTGGAATGACGAGTCATCAGGGACAGCGTCACCAAAGAAAAGGTAGGCTTGGGCACAACGCTCTGATCGTCCATGACCCAAGGACGATTGCTTGCCATAATTTTATAAAACTCCTCATCCTTGAGAGCGATCAATCACTGTCTCATCTCATCTCGGTTGAGCGAGTCACATTCTTCCAAATTAGTCTCCACATAACGGACCTCTTCCCATGCCTGTTGAACGGCCGCATTGGAAGATCTGGCAGATCGGCGAGGTGCATCAGTAACAAGGCCCTTACCCTTGTTCGTTCTGGAGGAACCACCTGCAAAAGTCAGAAAGGAAGAAGTCAAACACCAAATGACAGAATTTCACTAAAAAAAATCCCTAGCGAAATTTTGGCATGGTTCCGGGGCAATTTCGAAGAAAAGGGAGGCACCCCGAAAAAGAACGGAAGCTTGAAGATGAGCTCAACATCACTGCGAGCTCATAATCAATGAAGGATTATCGAAAAAGACTCGAATTCAAACATTGCTGCGAGATCAAGCCTTTCTTCTCAAATCTTCGCAAGATCAGAAAAGAGCTCAACATTGCTGCGAGCTCAAAATTCCAAAACTTGCAAAGCTCCTCGAAATTCTGCGAGACTGGAGAAATGGGCTCAACATTGCTGCAAGCTCCAAAAATCCCAAGACTTGCAAGAAAATTCGAGGTATGCATCATCATGCTCCCAATTCCATTTACCAAAAATCATGCATAAAACCATCATGCATTAGATGCCAGGAAAACTTTGACAAAAGTTTGACCAATTCCAACCCAATTTGGTCAAAGCCAATCAAACTTTGTCTAAGTCAAAATCCATGTTGACTTGACCTAGAAATTCTAGCCTTTTATTTTGATGCATTTAAAAAAGAAAGGAGAGAAAAATGCTTGATCATCTTGAATGCATAAACCTCATATCATGGTGAGCAAAAAAAAAAAAAAAAAAAAAGAAGAAAAAGATGCAGATCATCTTGAATTGCATAAAAAAAAAAGAGGAAAAGAAAAGAAAAGAAAAGAAGAAAAAAAAAAGAAAAGGAAACCTCATCTACATGGGGTTGGAAAAGAAGACCTACTTGAAGCCATGAGAAGAAGAAGAAAAACTTGAAGATCCTTGAGAAATTCTTTATCTTGGAGCACTCTTGAAGGTTTTTGCAAAAAGAAAGCAGCAAGAGAAAGAAAACCCGTCTCCATTGCTTTTATAGAAAAAGCAAACCAAAGAGGAAAGGAGGAGAAAAGCAAGGAGGTAAGTGCTAAAAATTTAGCAAACTTCCTAAAAGAAAAGGAGATTTGAGATATTCTCTCCTAAAGAGGAGATTCTTGAGAAATTCTCTCCAAAAAGAAAGGGGATTTGAGAAACTTTGAGAAAATCTCTCCCAAAATCAAGGAAACTTGAGAGATTCTCTCCAAGTAAGTATATTTTTAGATATTCTCTACACAAAAGGGATATTTTTTAGATATTCTTTACAAAATGACACCACATGAGATCTAAGCCATTTTTAAAAGCTTAAGGTCCCATGGGTTAGCCCATATGAGCCAGGTTTGACCACCTATGCACTAAAAGTGGCTTTTAGTCAAAATTTCTCTTACCAAGAGCATACAAAAATGGTTCCATGCCTCTCTTGAGTTGATTGGACCATACAAAAAATTCCAAGCTTCATGGGCTTCCAAAAGAAACCCAAACCATCCAACCCCATGCACCAAATCAAGCCACAATCTTGAAATTGACATTCCACAAAAAACCAAACCACTCCAATGGACCCAAAATTGTCCCAAAGAGTGACAAAAAACCAAACCATGGTCCCCTAACTTGCCACATACAGCTTGTTAGGTCACAAGACCAAAACCAAAAACCAAAATCCCGACCCTCTAACTCGCCACATACAGCATGTTAGGTCACAAGGTCAAAAAACCAAAAAAACCTTCTTAACCGCCTAATGTGCCACATAAAGCCTTTAGGTTCACAAGGTTAAAGGGAAAACCCAAAACCAAAAACCCATATCCAAATGTCATTTCTAAATCCTTGCCTTGAGACGGTACATGACCCCTCTCATTACCGCGAAATCCCTTGGAAGCTCAAAAAGCAACTCCATCAAAAGAAAAACGCTCAAGACTCTTGGTCAAGCAAGAAGATCTCCTTCAAATTCTCTTCGAGGCACACCGACTACTAGAGCTGCGCACCTCGTCGCTGTACCTCGAGGGGGCATTTGTTGACACCAAAAATGTCACTATGTCCCTTCAACACCAAAAACTACATGGAGCCACATCCTGCCATAAATGGAAGGCGCCACTTCAAGCACTAGATCTTGTCAGAATCAAACAAAAACTGCAAGATCCTTCAAAGCAGCCAAAAGAGGGGTACACATGAAGTTTCGGGCCATTTCGACATCATTTGGCCTAGCTTCACTCCTCCGACAGCCAGACAGGAGCTCCCGGCAGCGACAGTGTCGAAGACTTCAAAACTTCGATCAGAGCCTACGGATGGTCTCAAAATACCTCCAAAAGGCCCCCTGCAAATTTCAAGTCAAACGGACGACGTTTGACCCTTCATAAACTCTCGGGAAGCAAAAACAGGCCTACCGGCGGCAGAGCATCCCCGGAATCATGGCATCCAAATTGGAGCTAATGGATCATCTCAAAATGACTCCAATAGGTCCCCTGTCAAGTTTTAGGTCAAACGGACATCGTTTGGCCTAGTTTCAAAGCTCGGCATTTCTCTCATGGCGAAATTAAGGCAAGCATTTGCGGGACCCCGAACGGCTTCAAAACTCAAACCAAAGCCTATGGTTGGTCCTATCTACTGTTCAAGAAGCTCCACGTCAAATTTCAGGTCATTCCGACATCGTTTGGCCTAGTTTCAATGCTTGACAAAAAATCGGCAATACCGCACAACAAAGTCTTCGGCTTTCCAGAAAATAGGAAACTTTGTGCTCCGATTTGCGTGGCTTCTCGTCGGGTTTTCTTCAAGAGAATCAGGCCAATAAATGAGGGGAAATGTCAGAAAAAATACAAAAGAAAACAGAATGAAAAAAGATCGAAAAACGGCGAAGAAAAGGCGACCGAACGGCGGTCGAGAAATGGGCCCAAGGCCCATGGTCGCCGGCGACCATGGAATTCCGGCGACCCAAAAATCGCCGGAAGACCCCTTTTTCGGGTCCTTTTCGCGTTTCGAGTTGATTGGCCCCTGTGATTTTTGAAAAATCTGATTTTTCGTGCATGAATTCCGTCGATCTTCGTCAACATCACGGATTCGCCGCCGAAATCATTGGATGATCATTAGATGCCTCGAAAACGCCAACCGACCGACAAAGAAAGCACACTTTCCGCCCGCCCGATCGTGAAATCGACAGGACAGATGTTGCCGGCACATTAACATTAATCAATGTCTGAAATTGCATCGCCATCCGACATCAAACAACATGTGGATCCACCGACGATCATCGCAAGAAGAATTCCAAAAGACGCGGCGCGGCCCGCGACTCTTCAAGCGACTTGGCGACCAATTAATGAGGTTAAATGACCCATTTTATGACAAGTTAATGCGGTCATTAACTCATTATTTTGGACGGCCCAATCAAAAGCAAGCAAATGGGAGTTACAAGTCATAGGATTTATGGCATTAAAGCCATGAAACTCCTCCCATGATGGGGATTAAAGACACTTAAAAGCTCATTATTCTCCATCGGCCAATCAGATTCAAGGAAAAAGGAGTTACAAAACAAATAATTTAAAACTTGTAACTCCTCCCATTATGAGCATTAATGCATTCAATGCTCATAAACCCTCCTAAATGGCTACCAAAGGCCTATAAATAGGAGGGCATTCCAAAGGGAAAAGGACCCGGAAAAAAATCCAGAGAAATCGCCAGAGAAATTCACTCAAAGTCCAGAGAATTGCCCGAAAAATCCAGAGCTCCTGCAACTCTACTGCAAAGACCACCAAAAGGTGATTAAAGCACCCTTGGGGGGCCACCCCCCCAAGGACCTCCCTTCTTCTACCAACATGGCTAAAACGTGGCTTTTCAGCCCGTTTACTTAGCTTTTTATCGGATATAAGACCTTCTCTTGGTCTTTGTCCTTTAAAAATCTGAGGTTAAAAAGCCAAGCCAAGAATCCAAGCATCGTGTTCTCATCTGCATGGACGATGGAGGAGCCCATACATGACTCGCGACCGTCGATCTGAACATGTCCCCACAATCGAATGAGAAGTCAGATTCCTTTTCTTGATTTCTATTGTACTTTATTTTTCTTTTAGAGACAAAAATCACAATTCTTGTCTTTCATAATGGATAAGATTTGTAAATCGCCTTTTACGGCAAAATCGCCTTTCACGGCAATAAATGAAATCGCCTTTCACGGCATATAAAAAAACTCTTTTGTCTCTTTTCTTAAAATATGTGTGCAATGGGAAACTAGAAAAAGTTTCATTTCCCCTTTCTACTTGTGAAGGTAGATCTTCGGATCACCGTTTCTAAATTCCAAGTAGAAAAGTGAAATTGGCATACCCGTACAAAAAGAAAGAAAGATGTTGATACCCTTTACTTTTTTTCTCCTCCCCTCCGCCGTACCCCGAAAGACCCGGGGCGGAGGCAGCGGGAGAGAGGGAAGAATCGGGTCCATCAAGAACGATGCAGATCTATAGCCTATAGATGATCCTAAGCATGTTACTAAATATGATGAATGCAAAATATCAGATCTACTGTAAAATACTACTATAAATGCAGATGTATGATGAATGGATGAACCTACGCATGTTTCTACTAATAATAATACTAATAAAAAGGAAATGGATCTAAAAAATACCACTTTGCGTTTTTAAGTCCTAGATCGACGCTTTTTGTGAACATCCATGGCTTTAGGAGGCCTTCTCCGTTGCTGATCTTGGAGAACCAAAGCGCTTTTCCTTCTCCTTTCTCCTAGATCTAAGGATCTCTCTTATGAACTCTCTTTTTTTTCTCCTTTTACTTCTCTTTTTCTTCTTTCTTCTAGCCTCCTCTACAAAAATGGTATAAGAGGGTTTTTAAAGGGTTTTAAGCGTGGAAGAGGGATTATGTCAAACCCCAACCCAGGATTAACCCAATAGTGTTTTCTTAGTGTGTGCTTAGTCTTAATCGGGTTTAGTTACCGTGGGTTAGAGTATGATTAGTTTTAGTCCTGATTATGGCTTTGGGAAGTTTTGAGAACGTTTAGTGTTAACTAGGCACACTCAGGAAGGCCTGGGTGTACGTGCAAGCGTGGGAAGATCGTGTTTGGTTTTGTGTTAATCGTGAATTTCATTTCATTTGAATGGTTTTATGATTACGTACGACTTTCGTGTTTAGCCCGTCTGTGTTTGTAGCCCAGAAACTCAAATTTTGGCCAAAAGGGTAAAATAGCCTTTTCACACTTAAATCTGGACACAATTTTCGAGATCTCAAAACCGTGCCAAAAATATACTTTTCGAAAACTAGATATTTCAAGGATCGTTTTATCCTTCTTCGTCGACTTCATCCGAGGCCTGCAAGGCCATGTTTTCCTTGATACAAAATGCTCTCTTATGGGTCCCACTTGCAAGCACTTAAAACCTTTTTTTCCTTCTCTCTTTCTCCATTTCTCAAATCCCTGCAACTTCTTGACCTAGGGCTGAGAAACCCTCTTTTTCTCTTACACTTTCCCTCTTGAATGCATGAGGTAGAATCTCCAAAAGAGTTTCCAAGGCTATCATCTTCTTCCTCTCATCCCAAGCTTTCCATTGATGTCATTTTTGTTGGATTTCTAGTTGGGCAAGCTCTCCATTTCCTTCCTTGCATCTTTTTTGGGCACTTCTAGGTAAGAGCTCCTACCCATCTCTTCAATGGAGTTCTTTTGACTCCTAATGATCATGTTTTTCTAACTTTCAACACCCATTTCAAAATGGGTTGCATGGTTGCATTTTTGGGTGAGTTTTTGAATGGGTTTCATGGGGTTTTTGTAGTTCTTGGCTTGGCTCTTGGGTAGGAGTGCTTGAAGGAGAGTTTTGTTAGCACTTGGGAAAGGCAAGTAATCTCTATAGGTTGTTTGTGCATGTGTGTTCATGGATTTCACTATTTCTCTTGAAATTTCCATATGATTTGTCATTTGGTATTAATGTTTTGTTTTACTAGATTTCCATGTTGTGAGTTTACTTTAGAAATTGCAAGCATGCTAATTAACTTTCCAAACTTTCAGAATTCATCATTTTTAATTAGGCCTTACCTTTTGAAGTTTGGACTTGTTATGATAAGAATGGGATTGAATGATTATGAAATGAGTTTTAATAGTAATGGCTTGTTTAGGTTTGAAATAAATGCACCATAGTGAGTCTTGATAGCTTGTTTTATTCATGAATCAAATTGCTAATCAGGTTTGAAAAAGAATATAGAAAAGGAAGGAAGAAAATGGATGAACCATTGAACTGCAGAAAACAGAACTGGGTTCTGTCACGCAGTTCACGCGGTCGACCGGCCAAGGGGCGCGGTCGACCGGGCACACTGGATCAGGTCTGCTGTTAGATGACCTGCTGCACTGCGGGAACTACTGTTACGCAGTTCACGCGGTCGACCGGCCAAGGGGCGCGGTCGACCAGCGATACAGGGTCAGGTTCCCTAGAACCTGACCAAAACACTGTGCACCTATTTTAAGTTACAACTGCCGGTCGACCGGGCTCGCTGTGTAAGGGGTCGACCGGCCAAGGGACAGGTCGACCGGGCCAACTGTAATTTTCCTTCTTTGGAGGATTTTTACCCCATTTGTATATTCTTTAAAAAATTTGAAAACTAGGCTATATTAAGGACTTTAACTTGACATTGTGTAATTGGAACTCCAAGATATGTACCAACTTCTGGGACACCAATCCTTGTATTTTAATGATAGAGTCCCAATCACACAAAGGTCAATGAATAGCCTTAGCATGTACTTGATGAAATTATCGTGTTTTGAACATTGGTTTATTACAGCGAGTAATATCGTGTACTCGCTTTGAAGTCAAGTTTTAAGCTCGTTCTAAGATTTGTTTAAAGTATTAAATGGGGATCTTTTCTTAAGTTGTGAGCATATATATTATGCATTTTGCTAGCCGTGCCGTGTCTTGTTTTGATAAATGATTTCCCCTTTTATTCAGACGTGTTGTATCGCGTGTTTTATGCATTCATGAATTCAAGTGAACACCAGAGAGCTTGGATTGCCCTTTCAGTCTGATCCACTGTCCGGGGGTCCTTAAACATTTGGACTATCTGCAGATTAGTCGTATATTTATTACACGTCGTGCGTGTCCGGTTCCGTGGCCGGAATCCCGTATTTGTGGGAATCGTGTCGTGTTATATTATGTATATTTGTGCTTGTCGTGCGTGCTTACTCTTTTCATTACAAATGATAGAGAAAGGATGGGCTCTTTGTGGATTTACAATTCATGATATATTATGTAAGCATGCTAGTTTGTCATAAATTTTGAAATGTACTTCAGTCAAGTATTCATTCTTGGTTTAATAAATTGTTTTATATGTTTTCGATTAAACATTCCTATTCATGCTCAAGCCCAGATTGATTACCTGCCAAACCGTAGTGTTTGATGCTTGTATTTAGGTGTCCAGGTACATTTAGGTTTTACCTATGAGGAGGAGTGTCAGGAGGAGGCTGTTGAGCCTACCTTAGCTCGCGAGTGGCAACCCGACGACGTCATCTGGACGTCGGGACGGGTCATGAGTTCCGATGTATCACTTTTTGGGCTTTTTATACTTTTGGTATTGTATTGGCCTTTGTTGGCCTCTTATTTTGGGATTGTAACAACTTAACACACTTTGTTAACTTTGTAACTTGAACTATTATGGGAATGCCTTGTTATATCTCCTTTCTGATATTTTATTCGCGATGACATTTATGATCATATTCTATTATGATTTATTATGATGTGATTTGCTACACGCTTCCGCCTATTTGATCATGTGAGTTGGTTTCCCGTGTCCTCGGAATCCTCACCGCGGGAACCTGTGGGAGATTTAATCATCTTACCTCATCAAATGTTACGTCGCGGGGCCCGGGTCTCGGTCCGGGGTCGCGACAGATTAGGGTTGCTGTGGGTACTAGTTTCTAGAGACTTCACGCAAACCTAAGTGATTTTAGGTTTTTTTTTACTTGGGCGCACACACAGGTGCGCCCATGTCTGGTTTTTCGGGGTTGAGTGTGCTTAGGGTCTGGTTCGGTTTATTTTCAAATCTAATTCGGACTAAATGATAGAGACTGGGCTTAGGCAAATCAGTGGGGAAGCCCATGTGCAATTTCAAAACGAATAGGGACTTGGGCGCACCAAGGGTGGCGCCCAAGTGGACTTTTGGACTTGGGCGCACCCATGTGTGCGCCCATGTCACCATCTGGGTTAAATGGGTTTATGGTTCGGTTTAGATTGTTTTCGGATCGAATTCGGACTAAAACAATGGAGACTAGAATTGGGAGCAGCCGTGGGTGTGCTTATGTGCAATTTCAAAACGATTGGGGACTTGGGCACACCTAGGGTGGCGCCCTAGTGGCTTTTAGGACTTGGGCGCACTTGTGTGTGCACCCATGTCACCCTTTGGATTAAAATTTGGATCGAATTCGGACTAAATGATCGAGATTGGGTTTAGGCACATTAGTGGGGGAGCCCATGTGCATTTTTCAAGACGACTGGGGACTTAGGCGCACCTAGGGTGGCGCCCAAGTAGATTTTAGGACTTGGGCGCACACACAGGTGCACCCATGTCATTCTTTGGGTCAAATAGGTTTAAGGTTTGGTTTCGTTCCATTTTCGGGTTAAGGTTAGGCCGGAACTATGAAAAACAAAGCGGAACTCACCTAAGTATGCACTCAAGTGCCTCATAATGTCGACCCAGGACCTGGGCGCACCTGTGTGTGCGCCCAAGTGCCTTTCTGGGACATGAGCGCACCTGTGTGTGTGCCCAAGGGGTTTTTGGTACATGGGCGCACCTATGTGTGTGTCCAAGTGGATTTTGGTGGGGGAATCTTCCGCGGGCCATATCTTTTGATCCGTTTGTCGGAATTGGACGTTCTACATATCGTCGGAAAGCTCTCGGAACGTAGAATCTTTTGGTTTATATGTCATAATGATTAGAGATTAGAATAGAGTAGGGATATTTGGATCAATGATTCTAACTTCTTAACTCATGCTAATCGCATCGTACTTAGGTAAACTAAGCGTAATGCCTCTAGGAACAGCCTGAGTGTGTTCTATGTAGTCTGGAATGGACTTGAATAGTGCTATAGTTCATTTCTTGTATGAGTAGTGGGTTGGACAAGAGATCTTGACACTATTTGGCTTTTTCCCTCACGAATTTCTAGAGATTGTTGAACTAAGTCTAAAATTTTCAACAAGCATCTTCATCATCATTAATTAATTTGAATCATGCCATTAACCATTCAATTATGGGTGAAATGGGGGCACCATTATATATGACAAGTGTTTAATGCTATCGTAGAGGGCCAAATGAGGTGTCTAGGGGGGGGGGGGGGGGGGGGGGATGAATAGGAGAGCCAAGAAATACTAGACCAATTAAAACTTTTAACTTTTAAGTCACTTATGCTTTGAGAAAGATTAATTTTCTTGTGAAGAGAAGCAATCTCTAAGTTAAGCATGCACAAGAAAACTAACAACTACAATCTTGATAGAATCAAACATAAGAGCATCATCCATGAAAAGAAAAACAAAAGATCAACCACCATGACACAAGCATTTATAGTGGTTCGGCCAACATGCCTACATCCACTCCCGGTAACCCTACCGGATTTCACTAGTTCAAATTAAGGTTTAGGATCACCTCAAACCTTACAAATACATCACTTATGCTTTTCAAGGCTAAGCAATAACCTATATACAATGCTTTTCATAGGGTAAGCAATAACCTTTACAAGATGATTTTCTCTTAAATAAAATGCCTATGAATGCATGGATAAAAGAACAATGAAGTGCAATTTAATACCTCTAAAAAGGCTAATTAGAAAGTGAAAACTTAACTTCTAGAAGCATGCATATGAATGACAAAGTCTATGAATAATGCATATACTAGAAATCACTCTATCTCTTTTTAGAAAGATGAAACTTTAATTGATGCAAAGATGATAAACATAAGTATGAGAAAGAGTTGTTTGACAAACACTTGGTTTTCCAAAAGATCAAACTTGAATGAGAAAGAACAATATTAAGATTAACAAGTTAGATTTGAAAACAAGGATTTATAACTCAAGTGAATGGTAAATCATATGTTGATTTCATAAAGTTAAAACATTTCAAAGTTCAAAGCATGTTATGAAACACAACATCTCAAGAAGAAAGCCAACTATTTGATCATGCTTAAAAGAAAACAAAGATTTAAAAACAAGGCATGAAATTAATCTTGGGATAAAGAAAGCACACCCATTTGAAGATCAAAGGTTGAATCATTTGATTGGCTTCATAATCCCTTCACTAATTCTTCTAAAAAGTTGTCCTTTCTTGGCCTTGAAGATTCCCAAAAGTTCAGCACTTTTTTCAAAACAAAAAGTCACTTTTATAAAGAAAACGTTCCCAACGAATAGTCCTCGGTCGACCTGCCCCTGTGCTCGGTCGACCTCCCCTTAACGGTCAAAAATCTGCCCGTTGCAGAATGAGCCTTAACGGCTAGAAGCCCGGTCGACCCACAGTGTGGCCGGTCAGGAGGTCGACCGGATTCAGCCCAGAAAACCTGAATTTTTTAGAAACTTGAAACTATGAGGGCTGAACACCAAGGGACCTGAGGATCATTAAACAAGCTTTGGAACTGATTTTCTAAAGACATGAAACTTTTAAACTAAAATATGGATAAAGAAGAAAACTTTGAAAAGCTTGAAATGATTTTGAAAACTTAGAAAACCATGCATAAAAGATGATAAAAACAAAGATTATTAATGAAAAATATGCATGAAGATCCTAAGAAGAAGAACATGAATGAATGAGAGGACAAGCTATGAAATTGAATGCATCCTATCAAATTGCAACAAAATAAAAACTCTAACACGCCATTTTGGGTCTACTGTATTCGCGGCCGACACAAGTGTTTACTCCAACATTTGTGCCTGGCGATGTTAGTACGCCCTTTCTGGGTCTACTATATTCGCAACCGACACATTTGTACCTCCAACCTTATATTCATCTTGCCTCGAGCGAGCCTTGCTTCTCGGTGATTTGAATTAAGGTTTATAAGTGCTTTTAGCAGTCATTGGAACGCTCATTCCGGGCATTCTATACTTGCGATCAAAACAATTTTACCATCTATGGCTTTTTGCCTTCATGTCACTTAAGTCGGACCATGTCCCTCGAGTGATTTGAAAAGACAAAACTATAGTTTTTCCAATTATGATCAGTATATTTCTTGTGATTACTAATGGATGTGGTCTTGTTTCAAATTTTTTTTCGAAACTAACAATGGCAGTTGCATTGATTATTACTTTCGATGAAAACAAGTACCAACTCATGCTTCAGAAGAAGCAAAACATGCGCACTGACAAGCGCCCTGCCATCTCTCTCGGCAACTCTAAAAACACCGGGTCGACCTCTACTCCCTGGACCATCGTCATCGGGTTGCTGGGACCATTCCCACTTCCCGTAGAGGAAACCGCACCTGCTAAGAGGCAGAAGATCGCCCCGCAATGTGTCACTACCATGACATCAAGGGCGAGTGCCAAGGAACCCGCGAAGAAAGAAGGTTCCAAGTACCAAGGTCTATCCTAAGACTTGGTCCCCAAAACCTTCACCAAAACAAAGAAGGTTCAAAGTTTCCACAAGGCCAGCATACTTGGCTTCTATCAAGGAGAATCGGTTCTATCCTCTTGCCTACATGAAGGAGGAGAGGCCCGTTTCCCGCCAAACAATAAAGCAAACTCAGCACAAGCCGGCCTGTTCCTACAAGCCCAAAATCAAATTGTGCATCAACAAAAACCTTCCATGGCATGTACTCCTGCGGTTCGACCCTTCATCTCAACGGGCCAAACTTGCAAAATTCAAAGCTTTGCTATGACAGTTAAAGGACTAGTTCCGAATCTTGTCCATGCCTAGCTTCAAAGAAGATAGGTTCAGCTGCTGCACTCGAGGGAGCACATCCTTCATTGCCAAAGCCCAGCCAAAGCCAACCGAAGCTCAAATTGCCCGTTGCATATGTCTTCAAGCGTCATATCAACAAAAGAGACTAGAGAAGCAGAGGACTCAGCGTCCTACCCTCCAAGTCTCCCACAAATGGGTCGAAAAAGAAAGACCCGACCGAGTTGCTATACTATTCATATGGTTAGAAAACCCATAAGACGCCAGAAGTCAGCAACAAAACTTCATGTCCGACGTCCGCTGACTCGCAGTGTCTCTCAAACATAAAGACATCCGGAAGAGTCCCCTGCTCCTTCAAGCCAAGGACAACGGAGTAATTCTTCCTCAAGCTCTTCATCCAAAAGAATGAGCCCCGGCTTAGTCACCAGGATGATTTCTTCGTTCGAATCCCGAGGGATGAACGTCCTGGTTACAAAATTCTGAGCCACCTCACAATCCACCTCCTAATGAAACGACCGCATGCATCCAACAATGGGAGCAAGGTCGGCAGAGAATTAAGACTCCGATGGAGAATCTCCTTCTCACCTTTTAGCATCAAGCAAACAATGAGGCTCCTCCGACTCATCAAGATGACGAAGTAAATGGGGAAAACAATGAGTCACATGCCTTTACCAAAAAGGATATAGACGATATCCTTGCCATAGCAAGAGAAGAGGATACACTGAAAGAACATGGGATCAAGCCGCCATATCCCTTATGAATGGATTCGGTCCCGTTCCCTACAAAATTCAAGCACCCTACTCTCCAAACATATACGGGGAAAGGTTCAGCCAGACAACACATCATCTTCAAAATCTTGACGAGAGTTATCGCGGATCAAGATGCCCTCAAGATCCGTCTCTTCGCAAGTATGCTAAAGGTACAGACTTTGACTGGTACTCCACTCTGCCGGAGGACTCCATAAAAAATTGGGCCATACTAGAGACACGCTTCCTGACTCACTTCAAAGGTGAGGATCATCCTGCTACTATGGCTCAGTTTTGCAGCCTAAAACAGGGGGAGAATGAGTCAACATACGACTTCAGTTACAAGCGGAAGGCAATGGCGTACAAATGCTCAGACGTACTGCCACAAGCGTCGCTGGTCAACATTTGCCGAAACAACATGAGAGCAAGGATCCGCTCCATGACCATCGACAACAAATCAATGAACCTAGGTGAACTCCTAGAAGCTTGAATGGAGGCTGAAACGTGATCAAAGACCTCAACAGTAAGAAATCATCAAGGAAAGAGTGAACCGCCATTGCAACCTCAAAGCAAAATAAAAAAGAGGTCCTCAATGTGCAAACCAAGTAAGCTCCTCAGCCGCCAAAGAAAGCTAAAAACAAAGCTGGGGTAAGGGACCTGAACTCTCTGATGCTTTTAAAGAAAGAGGAGAAAAGAAATACCCATTCGACGAAGATGTTGAAGAAATCTTCAGGGTTCTCATAGGAAACGACAAACTCACCTTGCCTGACCCCAAAAGATCGGGAGATGTTGGGAAAACGAACTATCCTCGGTATTGTCCATACCACTAGATGATCTCGCATCCTCTTAATCAATGCTTTGTTGCAAGAGAGAAGATCAACGAGACGTGGAAAAACGGAGTCATCACCTTTGACAAAAACTATGGGTATGCCTATTTCAACATGGTGTCATGTGGACAAACATCCAAGTCACCGAAGAAGATGATCGCCACTTCCTTCAAGGTGATAAAGATGGTTCAAACGTCCTAAGAGCTGGTTCCTTACCCTACACTAGACGGACAACCCATATGGGTGTATCCTGATCTCCTGGAAGATGAAAACTGGGAGGTTGTCAAAACAAAGCCAACAGCTCAACAGCGAAGGCAAGCCAGGAGACATCTTGTTAGGAATTTTGTGTATTGCAATTTGATGGATGCACTATCATTTTAGCATCATTCAAATTTTCACACTTGCATTGATTTAGAAAATCTTGAAATCTTGATTTACTCATGCATTGTTTTAAATCTTGTAAATCATATGTTTCATGCATGTTTTGATTAGATGCATTTGATTTGAAAAAGAAGTTTTATGAATCAAGCTAGCCTATGTTTAAAATCTTTCAAATCATTTTAGGGTTTTATATTTCATGATTTTAAAAGCACTTAGATTGAATTAAAATCATGTTTCCAAGCTTGATTTAATAGCCCAAAAATCCCCTCAAAGAAATACTTTGAAATATGCATTTTTGGGGTTTTTGGTCCCTGGGCCTAGGTCAACCTGTAGTGTGCTCGGTCGACCGAGCCTATGGACCCGGTCGACCGCCCACACTGCGGGTCGACTGGGAAAAGAGCCGTTGGGCTACTTTTTCAAACGGTCAGATTTTTTACCGTTAAGTCCAGGTCGACCGGGCAATAGTTGGGGTCGACCGAGGACACGTCTGAAGTCACTTTTTGACTATAAAATGAGGTTCATTCCCTTGAAAAAGTAGTTGATCAAAGTGAAACTTTTTAGTCTTCCTTGAGGTGTTTGGAGACAAAAGAAAGGGGATGAACTAAGAGAGATCAAGGGGTCTAATGGAAAGCTAAAGCTTGGATTAATGAAGTAAAATCTCTAAGTAAGTTTTACTTTTCATTATCATATGTTTCATGCCTTGTTTAAATTATTAGTAAATTAATTTTAGCATGTTAACTATGATGTGTTGAATCCATCACTTCTCTTAATCTTTGATTTAAGTTGGATTGGATTCTTCACCCTTGATTTCAAACCAAGTTTGTTTTAAAACTTTATAAAACATGTTTTGTCAAATCCTTTGATTTCTTTTATAACATGTTTCATTTACTTGGTTGAATCATATTGTTGTTTTCATTCATTTGAACCTTAGTTAAACTTTTGTTTTTGAAAACAACATTGCACATGCATCACATGTTTAGACATAATTAATTTCATACAACTTGTAAGCTTTTGATTTTTATATTATCAACAAGTTAGTATTTTGTACATGTGATTTGCATTTCACTTCAATCAAATCTTTGTGTGCTTTAAACTTTAAAATGCATTAAACATACATTAATTGAGCCTTCATTTTAACTTGATTGAAGTTATCACACACACACATCATGAACATATACCTTTGCATTCATATAGTGTTTGTGTGAGTTGGATTTTCAATTTCATATCCGCCTAATTAAGAGGCATTGTAATTGAGCTTAATTGTACTCTCTTAGAGTGTTTTGTGAAGACACTACCTTGAGAGAAATCTTTCTTGTGTAAGGGTTATTGCTTAGCCTAGAAAAGCATCTTGTATAGGTTGTTGTTAAGCTTAGAAAAACAACATTGTTAGGCTATTGCTTAGCCTTGGAAAGTATATTGTAAAGGTTATTGCTTAGCCTTTTGAAAAGTATAAATAGTAGAAATCCGGTGGGGTGTTGGATCACAAGCCGGTAGTGGATGTAGGCATTGAGGCCGAACCACTATAAATCCTTGTGTAGTGGTGAATGCTTTGTGGTGATTGTTTTGTTTAAGCTTCCGCATATTGTATGTTAATCATCACATTTGACTTGTTAATTGTTAAGAAATTAAAATTGGCCATAATTAGTCATTAAGTGTAGATCACCCTATTCACCCCCCCTCTAGGGTTAGGATCCCGGACTTTCACATCTCCATAAGCTAAAACAACAGGAGAAAGCTCAGGCAAAACAAGAAGTCCGTGAAAAAGCAGAAAGATCCTCTACCGCTTCACTGGGGGCAACAGAAGAGTCCCTTCCCGAGACTTCAAAGGCAGTAAGAAAATTAACTCTTAGTGACTTCATGCCACCTCAACTCAAAAATGAAACTAAGCAGGGGACATCATACTTTTGCAATTCGATAGTCGGATTCTCCATGAATGGATACGAGTCCAGTGACACCAACGAGTGGGGGGGAATCCCTTAAAATAGGAGAATACCTCTCCAATGAAGAATGGGTTCTTGAAACTCACCTTATGCCAGTAATCTTGTATAATCCCTTACAGCCACAAGAATCTTGGTCTGATGATGAAGAAGACCAAGAGGCTGTCCAAGGAAATGCTGTTGACCCAGCACCAGCCAACGCTCCAGTGGAACCCAACCATGTTGAACCACAAGGAACAGACGAAGAAGAAGATTTGACTCCCATGCCTAATCTTGAAGAATATGCAAGGATCTTGCAGTGTCTAGCCATAGAACAAGAGCAAGATCGCATCATCAACCTTCGTCGTGATCAAAATACGGAATCGGAAGTCCCTGAAAATCAACAGGTACCTCCTCCATTAACTCCTGAAAATGAAGAAAACTATTGGATTGAGGATCTTCTTACATCTGAGGATGAGTCTGACTCCCAACAGTCCACTTTTGGAGACATCTCCTATAGGAGTCACTTGCAATGTGATAGTTCGGGATCATAGTTCCACCGAAGCATCGTCTGCTGAGGCCACTTACTCTTAGACTACATCCTGTAGCGTATCTTCAGGAGCTACTTCCTCTGTGAGATGACTTCCACCAAGATATCACCTTCTCAGGCCTCGTCTCCTGAGACCGTGACATCAGGGTTCACACCCCTCCTGACTGATCATCATGAAGAAGCTCTGGCTGATGATGATATCAAAGAAAATCCAACCAATTGGTCCCAGATACCCAACCTCAAAGGTGATGTCTGGACCGATGAAATGTTCAACAAAGAAGAAAAGTTGCTCGATGCTGTTCAGGACTTGTTCCCGGAAAATGCTCCTTGCAACACAATCACTGAGGGTGGTAACTCTACAGCAGACACATCCCCAGTAAAAGAGAAGGATCAACCCCTCGATCCAGAGGATGATCTTCCAAAAGAAGACCCTTCTCAAGAAACTCTTGAAGTTGGTAGAGGCACCCACTCTGGCCGGGACTACCACCAAAATTACAACCAATCTTCTTCTACCTATGTAAATCCTTCGGGAAAAGATGTTGTAAATGCCCCGAGTGGCAACAATAATGGAAATGCAGACCCGAAGGAGGCTTTCAAGTATGACTTGGTTGAGTACTTCAAACACATACCTGCACGACTGCACATCCTAGATTTATTACGAATGTCTGTAAACACTCGTGATAACCTCATTTCGGAATTACAAATGCTGAATGCGGATGTTGACAAACATGCCCCACAAGTCCTATGAATTGAGATGGACTACCGGGTCAAAAACTCAGATATCTCCTCAAAAGGAGAAAAGAAGAAAACTGCGAGTTCTTGCACTGAATGCCTCTCGGTTCAAAAAGTAGCAAAAGCAACCATCACCTTCACTAAGGAAGACCTCCTACTTGGCGAAACAAGGCACAACCAACCCTTGTACTTCACAGGGTACATTAAGGAAATGCCTATACACAGAGTCCAGATCGACCCAAGTTCTCTATTCAACCTCATCTCCACTTCGGCTCTCGAAGAGTTGGGTATTCCACCCAGCAAGCTAAACCACACATCCATATCCATCTTCGGATATGACGGGAGTACTCAAAGGCCTATTAGCAAAATCAGGTTCAAGTTGCAAATCGGTGACCTTCTCTCTAAAGTCACTGTATATGCAATAAAAACCCCTTCATGCTACAACATCCTTCTTGTCGCGACCCTGGACCGGGTCCCCCAAGCGGGCCTAATCCGGGATCGGGACTAATATTTGATTGATGATTGTGTATGATGGATGAATTTAAACCCAAAACGTATACGAGTCTACCAAAGAGTACCACTCGTACACGCGATTTCCCACAGGTGTCCGCGGTGAGGATATCACATGAACATGAATATTTCTTTTATGTGCGGAAACGTGTAGCAAATCTATTTCATACATCCATGTCCAAGATAACAAGATTAACACATATTTAATACTAGTATCAAAATGAGCAATGATCATTAGTGCTATAACCCCAAAAGAAAGTTAAGGTTTACAACAATATATTTTAATTACATTGTCCCTAAAAATAGAGGCCAACAAAGGCCAATATGAATAAAATAACAAGTTCCCCAAAAGAATGGTTAGTTTCTATCCCCAAAATGTTTCGCAGCTCAAGCACCCAAATGTCTAGACGACATCATCGGCGAGCCACTCAACTAATCGATGCGGTTCGCCGACCGCCTCCTCAAGCTCCTCCTCGGGGAGACCGATGACGGGACCTGAGTACCAAAGCAAAGGGTCAAACACGACGGTTTGGTAAACCGGTGAAAAGACATAACAATAAGGAAATTACATTGGAAAACATTTAAACCTGTCAAAGCAATAGTTTCATAAAACGATAGAATCATTTATTCAAATACATATGCAATATAAAACATGTAAGGTATCCAAGGAAACGGGAAACAGACAAGATGGCAACCACACATAGCTCAATCCTCTATCATCGAAGTGACATGAGCATATCGGGATGTTGTCTCAGTCACCAAAGTGAGGAGATGCAACATAAGTAACATATACATATACATAATATAATACGGGACATGACCACGGTAGCGAACCAGGTATCGGGACAAGACCACGGCAATAACCGGGTAGCGGGATCCAAACTGTAGCTGGCGGGACGGGAAGGGGTCTCCAAGTCGGTGGATCAGACCGTCAAGGAAAGCCAAGCTTAGTGGTGCCGACTCACAGGTCAAATGACAAGTCAAATCATGTATAAAACATATCGAGTGCATGTATGTAAACGAGCGGGACGGGATGCTCAAAGGCACAAGTATCATTTAATTCGGACATGTATAAACGGGCTAGCAAAATGCTAAAATACACTTTCAATACTTTCGGGAATGACAAATCATAATTCAATAAATTCGGGATAAGTGTCGAGATTTAAGATAAGCCATAATTCAAGAAATTCGGGACGAGTATCGAGATTCAAGCTAAATCAGGTGGTTAAGGACCCCGTATGTCCATTGTAATAATGACTTGGTACTCCTTAAGTTTGGAGACATTCCGGGCTCTTTATACACCTTAGGGATTTTCAAACCTTTAAATGAATTTCAAAACAAATGGAACCTCAAGGGAGATCCTAAGTATAATGTTAATCCTAGCGCATCGTACAACCTATTCAATCACCGAAGGGGATAGGATTCGCGATACCCAAACGTACAAATCTCGTGCATAGTTATAAAGAGGTTATCCCGTTATCCCGTACCGTTCTAAATTGAATTAGGTTAAGTTCCGATACAACCAGGTTAACCTCAAAGAATGTCGGGTCAAACAATCTCATGATAAGTCAAGTGAGTCCAATAAAAAGGGGTAAACAAGTTCCACCTAAGTCCATTTAAGAAAAGGGTGAAAAATCACTTTTCAGGGGAAATTTGCAAAGTGCCCGGTCGACCCAACCCTTGGCCGGTCGACCGCGTACACTGCAGTCTCAGGTCGACCTGAGGAGGTCAGGTCGACCCTCTCATGAAGGCCCGGTCGACCGAGCCCTTGGCCGGTCGACCTGCAGTTGTAAAATAAATTGCGTGAGCAGTGTTTTGGTCAGGTTCCAGAGAACCTGACCACTGTGTGACCGGTCGACCGAGCCCCCTGGCCGGTCGACCACGTGAACTGCGTAACAATAGTTCCCGCAGTGCAGCAGGTCATCCAACAGGGGACCTGATCCAGTGTGCCCGGTCGACCGCGGCCCTTGGCCGGTCGACCACGTGAACTACGTAACAGAACCCAGTTCTATTTTCTGCAGTTCAGTGGTTCATCCATTTTCTCCATTCCTTTTTCTACCTTCTTTCAAACCTGATTAGCAATCTAATTCATGAATAAAACAAGCTATCAAGACTCACTATTTTGCATTTATTTCAAACCTAAACAAGCCATTAATATCACAAAATATTAGGTGAAATCATAAATGCATTTCATAAAACTCATTCAAAGCTAAAAGTATCAAATCATCCACTTGCCTTTGGTCCCAAATCAAAGGAAAACAAGCTCCTAAGCACCCTTGCAAGCCAAGAACACAATCTCTACAAAAATCCCCAAAAACAAATCCTAAAATGGGTCAAAACAATGAAGGAGAAGAGAAAGCTTTCAATAATGGAAATGTAGCTTCTCTAAGGCTAGAAGAACACAAATCTAGAAGATTAGGGAGAGAGCTTACCAATAGGTGCTCCAAATGAGCAAGGCAAGCTAAATGAGGATCTTAGAGAGATGAGATTTCTTCACAAATAGTACCAATGGAAAGCTCTTGAAGTGGTGAAGAAGATGATGAAATCCTTTTAGATGTTGGTGCAAGCTTGGTGATGTTTTGATGATGGAAAAGCAAGAAGAAGAAAAGAAAACCCTAGGCAAGAAAAGTTGCTGGAAAAAGGAGAAAGGAGGGAGATGAGTGCTTATATAGCATTTGCAAGTGGGCTCCACTTCATTGGAAACTTGGAAGGCTGAAATAGTAGTTTTCGGGATCTCGGATGAAATCGACGAAGAAGGAAGAAGTGATCGTCGAAATTTCTAGTTTTCAAAAAGTATATGTTTCGCGGGTTTCGAGAATATCAATTATTTCGTCCAGATTTAGTGTAAAAAGACTGCTTTGCCCAAGAAGCTAGAAAAGTCAGGTTTCGGGAATCGGGACGGGAACGGGATCAACATGAAAGTTGAAGGGATTAACAAAATAAGTAAATTGGGATAAAACACCACATCAAAGAATCTCGAGTAATCCCCCAAGTACACGTAAGTCATAAAAAGGAACCCCCAAAGGGCCCCACTAATTCCAAAGGCACTCAAAAATTCCGAAAGCTATGACAAAGCTATTCTAAACCAACTAAACCAAAATCCACCAAACCAAATCAAGACTAACACGCAACTTAATTAGTACTAATCGAGGTCACTCGGGTCGGGGTCTTACACTTCTCGGACGCCCTTGGATACACGAGAATGGTGTTGTCCCTTCGACTCTACATCAATGTATCAAGTTCGTTGGCAACGATGGCATGATACATCGAGTGTTTGCGGACAAAAAATCAAGATCTCTTCTTCGGTCCATGGAGTAAAGGATATTTCTAAAAGAAGATTCTTTCTCCTTTGCTCCGCTATGTCAAGAAGGGCATCAGTTCTGAAGGTGTTGGAACCTTCACAAGGGTTTTCCCTTATGTATAACATAAAGGTTTTGAGGTTGGTTATTTCTAAGAGATAACTCTTAGATCTTCCACATATGTAGAAAATACTGAGGTGTCGTAGACACTAGGTTCTAGGAACCTTTTGAAGGTAAATGAATACCCTGGGGGTATTCCTGGGATATCACTCATTGAGTGAATTGTGCAAAGAACCAAGTTCGAATGGCTCTGATACCAAAGGGGTCATCGTGTGCGAGATTTTGTGAAAATCTTTAAAACTATTAACAGAGAGGAAATGGGGAAGAGGAATGGAATGAGAGAGAGAAAGAGAAAGAGCAAGTATGATATGAAAAGAAGTAACCTTCAGGGTATTCTCATAGGTAAATAAAGGTCCGGTTTCTAAACTACCAAGCTAAAATGAAATAACATGTGGGTTATGGTCCACCTATGCTTCCAGTAATCCTAGCTCTTCTCTAACTAAGACTGAACAGTCTCCTGTGCTAAACATTATTTTACTGTTTGGATAATATGGTAACAGGACTCATCTTCAACCACCTACAATACTCGAACGGTTGGACAAAACGCCTCAACGCCTTTAGTTGCTAACGAAAACAGTCTCAGGTGTCCATACAGAGGTATTGGTCTCACTATGGCCTTTTACAAGATTAACTGGGTAAATGCAGAGTAAGAAGTAAGATAACAGAAACATAACAATGGAAAATAACATACATAATATTACAAATTAACAAGATAATTTACAAGACAAACCATAAGAACCATAGAGAGACGCCCTTCCAGCTACTTCAGAAGAGCCTAAGCCTATCATACCTTGAGGTTGGCCAAAACTTCTAACTTCCTAAAACTTCGCTACCAATCTCCTCCTCCAACTTCTACTACAAGCTGTCTTTATATAGGCAACATTCTGCCGGACATCGATGTCAAACCCCAACCCAGGATTTAACCCAATAGTGTTTGCTTAGTGTGTGCTTAGTCTTGATTTGGGTTTAGTTAGCATGGGTTAGAATGTGATTGGTTTTAGCCTTGGTTATAGCTTTGGGGAGTTCGAGAACGTTTAGTGTTTATTAGGCTCACTCAGGAAGGCCTGGGTGTACGTGCAAGCGTGGGAAGATTGTGTTTGGTTGTGTGTTAATAGTGATTTTTATCTCATTTGATTGGTTTTATGATTATGTGCAACTTTCGTGTTTAGCTCGTGTGTGTTTGAAGCCCAGAAAATCAAGTTTTGGCCAAAAAGGGTAAAATAGCCTTTTCACACTCAAATCTGGACACGATTTTCGAGGTCCCAAAACCATGTCAAAAATATACTTTTTGAAAACTAGATATTTCGAAGATCGTTTTATCCTTCTTCGTCGACTTCATCCGAGGCCCGCAAGTTCATGTTTTCCTTGATACAAGAATTAGTTCTAATGGGTCCCATCTTGCAAACACTTAACCTCCTTTCCCTTCTCTTCCTCTCCATTCTACAAATCTCTGCAATTTTTTTCTAAACTTAGGGCTGGGAAAACCCCTATTTTCCCCTCTTCTTCTTCCCTTGAATGCTTGAGCTAGGAGACTCCAAATGAAATTCTAAAACCATCATCTTCTTCCTCTCATCTCAAGCTTGCCATTGATACAATTTTCTTGAAGTTTCTTGGTGGGAAGGATCTCCATTTTCTTCCTCATTTCTTGTTTGGGCACCTCTAGGTAAGAGCTTCAACCCATCTCTTTAATGGAGTTTCTTCTACCTCCAAAGATCTTGTTTTTCTAACTTATAGCACCTATTTCTAAATGGGTTGCTTGGTTGTGTTTTTGGGTGAGTTTTGAATGGATTTTTTTCATGGGATTTTGTAGTTCTTGGCTTGACCTTTGGTTTGGAGTGCTTGAAGAAAGAACTTGTGTTCATTTGGCTAAGGCAAGTGATCTTTTAAGTGGGTGTACATGTGTGTCTTGGATTTGCATTTGGTATTAAGGTTTTGATTGATTAGGTTTTCATGTTATGATCTTGTTTTAGACAATGCAAGCATATCTAATGTCCTTCCACACTTTCAGAATTTCATATCTTCGAAATGGGTCTTGTTTTTGTTGAAGTTTGGATTTGTTTAGAGATGAATGGGTTTTAAGTATTGTGAAATGGGTTCTTTGTTAATGCTTTGATTAAGTTTGAAATGAATGCCCCAATGTGAGCCTTGATAGCATGGTTAATCATGTATTTAGTTTGCTAATTAGAGTGGAAAGATTGTAGAAAAGAAAGGAAGAAAAGAATGGACATGTGGACCATGTAGTAGGAGTGCAATATCTGCACTCAGCGAGCACAGGCAGAAGCCTGTTCGCTCGAGCGAACCATGGGTCCGCTCGAGCGACCAGGCCACTGCCTGGTCCGGGCGCAGACAGCAAGCTGTCCGCTCGAGCGACCCCTGGTTCGCTCGAGCGAACTGCCTGCTGCCTGAATTTTTTTGGGAAAGAGCCTGTTTAGAAATTTTAACCCATTTATGCACCTTTAAGGATTGGAAAAGAAAAACTAGGCTATGTTGTGGACTTTAACCTGACATTGCGTGATTGGAACTCCAAGATACGAAGCAACTTCGGGGACACCAATTATTAGATTTTTAACAACAGAGTTCCAATCACCCAAGAGTCATTGAATAGCCTAAGTACGTACTTGACAAAATTATCGCGTTTGAACTTGGTTTTGATACTTCAAGTAATATATGGTACTCGTTTTGAAATCAAGTATTTCCACGATATGTTTCAAGCTGTGTTTCAAGTATTAAATAGGGATCACTTCTATAAGTTGTGAGCATATATATTATGCATTGTGCTAGTCGTGCCTTGTCTTGTCGTGACAAGTGATTTCCCCCTTTATTTTCGATATGATTGAATCGTGTTTCGCGTGTTTTGTGCATTCATGAACTCAAGTGAACACCACAGAGCTTGGACTGCCCTTTCAGCCTTATCCACTGTCTGGGGGTCCTTAAACATGTGAACTAACTGCAGATTAGTAGTGTATTTATTACACATCGTGCGTGTCCGGTTCCGCGGCCGGAAATCCCGTTTTTGTGGGAATCGTGTCGTGCTATATTATGTATATTCGTGCTTGTCGTGCGTGCTTGCTCTTTGCATTATAAATGCTAGAGAAAGGATGGGCTCTATTTGGATTTACTATTCATGATATATATATGTACGCATTCATGCTAGTTTGTCTTCGATTTAGAAAGTGTTTCGTAAGCATTGTTTCGTGTTCAGCAAAGTATTTCTTTATGTTCTTGATTAAACGATGTTTTACATGCTTTCACTTAAAATGATTTCTTGCCAAACCGTTGTGTTTGATGCTTGTATGTTGGTGACCAGGTGCAGGAGATCCTCCCTTTGAGGAGGAGTGCCAGGAGGAGGCCGTTGGGCCCAACCTAGCCCGTGAGTGGCAACCCGATGACGTTATCTAGACGTTGGGGGTGGTGCATGAGTTCCGTTGGATCACTTTTTGGGATTTTGATATACTTTTGGTATTGTATTGGCCTTTGTTGGCCTCTTATTTGGGAAGTGTAATAACTTAACTTATTTTGTTAACTTTACAACTTGAAATTATGGGAATGCCTTGTTATGTCTTCATTCTGATATTTTAGTCATGATGTCATTATGTTTCCTATTTTGACATGATATGATAAGATGTGATTTGCCACGCGCTTCCGCATACTTAATTCATGTGAGTTGGTTGTTCCATGTGTGTTTGTTTTGGAACCCTCACCGCGGGAACCTGTGGGAGGTTTAATCTTATCTTTTACAACAATCTTTACTACACTAACCGCCGCGGCCTCGGTCTGGGGTCGCGACAATCGAAAACTCAAAACTACAATAAAGTAAAAGATAACATTTACAATGCTGAGCGGGGAATAGCCTACGGGAGAGGGCTGCTTTCCTTATCCCTGAAACGAAGAGTGGGGGGAATCATGATGAGAATCCGCTGAAATCAACAGGTGTTGTCTCCTGCTTTGTTGGATTTTGAAAAGAGTTTGATGTTTGAAGCTCGGTACTTTGTGTTGGAATTATTGTCAACACATTGTCACACAATGTATAATAAAGAATGCATCAGCTCGGTTACGAAAACAAGGAAGACATGTTGAGCTCGGCCATGACAAGGAAGACATGAAGAGCTCGGTAACAAGGAAGACCTGTCGCGACCCCGGACCGAGGCCGCGGCTTGTGTGGTGGTGATGATTTGATTCGATTAACCTCCCACATGTTTCCGCGGTGAGGGTTCCGAAAAACACAAGGAACAACCAACTCACATGATCAAGTATGCGGAAGCGCGTGGCAAATCACATCTTAACAAGTCATGACAGAGTATAAACATAATGTCATCAAGACTAAAATATCAGAATGAAGACATAACAAGGCATTCCCATAATAATTCAAGTTGCAAAGTTAACAAAGTATGTTAAGTTATTACAATCCCCAAAATAAGAGGCCAACATAGGCCAATACAATACCAAAAGTATATAAAACCCAAAATGTGATCCATCCATTCTCATAACCCGTCCCGACGTCTAGATGACGTCGTCGGGTTGCCACTCATGAACTAAGGTAGGCTCAACAGCCTCCTCCTGGCACTCCTCCTCAAAGGGATGGCTTCCTGCACCTGGTCACCAAAATACAAGCATCAAACACGACGGTTTGGCAAGAAATCATTTTAAGTGAAAGCATGTAAAACAATGTCTAATCGAGAACATAAAGAAATACTTTTCTAAGTCAAAGACAACTAACATGAATGCATAACATATATATCATGAATCGTAAATCCACAAAGAGCCCATCCTTCCTCTATCATTTATAATGAAAAGAGTAAGCACGTACGACAAGCACGAATATACATAGTATAACACGACACGATTCCCACAAATACGGGATTCCGGCCGCTGAACCGGACACGCACGATGTGTAATAAATACATGACTAATCTGCAGTTAGTTCACATGTTTAAGGACCCCCAGACAGTGGATCAGACTAAAAGGGCAGTCCAAGCTCTGTGGTGTTCACTTGAGTTCATGAATGCACAAATCACGCAAAACACGATTCAAACATATCGAAAATAAAAGGGGAAATCACTTGTCACAGCAAGACGAGGCACGACTAGCAAAATGCATAATATATATATGCTCACAACTTATAAAAGTGATCCCCATTTTATACTTGAAACACATCTTAGAACGAGCTTAAATACTTGACTTTAAAATGAGTACACGACATGACTTGCGGTATTAAACCAACGTTCAAAACACGATAATTTTATCAAGTACATGCTTAGGCTATTCATTGACCCTTGGGTGATTGGAACTCTATATTTAAAATACAAGGATTGGTGTCCCCGAAGTTAATACATAGCATGGAGTTCCATTCACACAATGTCAAGTTAAAGTCCTCAATATAGCCTAGTTTTCAGATTTTAAAAGAAAAGGCAAATGGGCAAAATCTTCTGAAACTGGGAAAATTCCAGTGTGCCCGGTCGACCTGGCCCTTGGCCGGTCGACCGCGTACACTGTGAGCCCGGTCGACCTGCCAAGGCCCGGTCGACCCTGAGTTGTAAATTTAATTCCGTGAACAGTGTTTTGGTCAGGTTCCAGAGAACCTGACCTTGTGTCGCCGGTCGACCGCGCCCCCTGGCCGGTCCACTGCGTGAACTGGGGGAACAGTCATTCCCACAGTGCAGCAGGTCATCCATCTGGGACCAATCCCAGTGTGCCCGGTCGACTGCGCCCCTTGGCCGGTCGACCGCGTGAACTGCGGAAATCAGAACCCAGTTCTGATTTCTGCAGTCAGTGGTCCATCTTTTCCTTCCTTTCTCTTCTACATCCTTTCCAACCTAATTAGCAAATTTGATACATGAATATAACATGCTATCAAGGCTCACATTGGGGCATTTATTTCAAACTTAAACAAGCCATTAACCTAGAAACCCATTTCATAAAACTTCAAACTCATTCTTATCAAAACAAATCCAAACTTCAGCAAAAGTAAGGCTTAATTAAAAGTAATGAAATCTGAAAGTTTGGAAAGCTATTTGACATGCTTGCATTCTCTAAAACAAGATCATAACATGAAAGTCTAGTAAAACAAGCATTAATACCAAATGACAAATCCTTGAACACACAAGCACAACAACTTAAATAGATTACTTGCCTTGGCCAAATGAAAACAAGACTCTTCTTCAAGCACTCCTAACCAAAAGCGAAGTCAAGAACTACAAAATCCCATGAAATCCATTCAAAAACTCACCCAAAAATGCAACCAAGCAACCCATTTCGAAATGGTTGCTACAAGTTAGAAAAACATGATCTTTAGGAGTAGAAAGAACTCTATTAAAGAGATGGGTTGGAGCTCTTACCTAGAGGTGCCCAAACAAGAAATGAAGAAGGAAATGGAGATCTTTCCCACCAAGAAACTTCAAGAAAAAGACATCAATGGAAAGCTTAGGTTGAGAGGAAGAAGATGATGGTTTTAGAATTCCATTTGGAGATCTCTAACTCATGTCTTCAAGAAGAGAAGAAGAAGAGGAAAAAGAGGGTTTTTCAACCTAGGTCAAGAAAAGTTGCAGGATTTTTGTGGAATGAAGAGAGAAAAAGGGGAAAGTAGTTTAAGTGCTTGACAAGTGGGTCCATTTTAGTGCCAATCTTGCATGAGTGAAAACATAGTCTTACGGGCCTCAAATGAGGTCGACGAAGAAGGATAAAACGATCCTTGAAATATCTAGTTTCCAAAAAGTATATTTTTGACATGGTTTTGGGATCTCGAAAATCGTGTCCAGATTTGAGTGTGAAAAGGCTGTTTTACCCTTTTGGTCCAAAACTTGGGTTTCTGGGCTACAAACACAAATGGGCTAAACACGAAAGTTGTACATAATCATAAAACCAATCAAATGAAATGAAAATCACGATTAACACAAAACCAAACACGATCTTCCCACGCTTGCACGTACACCCAGGCCTTCCTAAGTGAGCCTAATAAACACTAAACGTTCTCGAACTCCCCAAAGATATAACCATGACTAAAACTAATCACACTCTAACCCACGACAACTAAACCCGATTAAGACTAAGCACACACTAAGCAAACACTATTGGGTTAATCCTGAGTTGGGGTTTGACATCCTCCACCCCTTAGGATATTTGGTCCACCAAATAAATCAAGCTTTTACCTCTGGTAACAAGTGTGGGTATTTCCTCTGAACTTGATCTCTCAATTCCCAAGTAACTTCTTCTGGTTCATGATTTTCCCAAAGTACCTTGACCCAATGAATTGTCCGATTTCTCAGCTCTTGCTCCTTGGTATCAATGATCTTGGTCGGTCTTTCCACATACGAAGCATCTTCTCGAATCTCCAAAGGCTCGTGCTGTAAAATATGAGAAGGACTAGACACATACTTCTTGAGCATGGAAACATGAAATACGTTGTGTACCCCGGAGAGTTCCGGCGGTAACGCAAGCCTATAAGCCACATCTCCAATCTTGCTCAAAACCTCATATGGACCAATAAATCTCCTTGGCAACTTGCCCTTCTGCCCGAACCTCAGGGTCCCTCTGATGGGTGAAACCTTCAAGAACACCAAGCCTATAAGCCACGTCTCCAATCTTGCTCAAAACCTCATATGGACCAATAAATCTCCTTGACAACTTGCCCTTCTGCCCGAGCCTCAGGGTCCCTCTGACGGGTGAAACCTTCAAGAACACCTTGTCACCCACTTGAAACTGTAATTCCCTTCGGTGAGTGTCTACATAACTCTTCTGTCTGCTACGGGCGACCTTCAAGCGTTCCTGAATCGATTTGACCTTGTCACTAGTTTCACCAACTATAGTCGGTCCGTGAAAGCTACGAACACCGACTTCTTCCCAGCAAACCGGAGTTCTGCATCTTCTACCATAGAGGGCCTCAAAAGGTGTCATACCAATGCTGGAATAGTAGCTATTATTGTAAGCGAACTCACAAAGTGGTAAGCACTCATCCCATTGCACTTTGAAATCCAGTACACATGCACGCAACATGTCTTCAAGAGTCTGTATCGTCCGTTCTGACTGACCATCTATCTGAGGATGATACGCTGTACTGAATTGGAGTTTGGTACCCATAGACTCAAGAAGAGTTTTCCAAAACCTCGAAACAAATCTGCTATCTCTATCCGAAGTGATGGAAACGGGTTGACCATGCTTACTCACAATCTCATCAACAAAAAGTTTTGCAAGTGGTGCCATGTGCATCATATTACCAGTCTTCATCGGAATGAAGTGGGCAGACTTGGTGAGACGGTCCACAATAATCCATATTGCATTATTCCCCTTCCTAGTATTAGGCAATCCGGAGACGAAATCCATGGTGATATGCTCCCATTTCCACTCCGGAATCTCTAATGGCTGAAGCAAACCTGGTGGTTTCTGATGCTCTGCTTTGATCAACTGGCAAGTCAAGCAACGAGACACAAAAGCTGCTATCTCCCTCTTCATGTTGTTCCACCAAAATCTATTCTTCAAGTTCTGATACATCTTCGTGCTACCCGGATGCATGGAGTATCTTGTGTTGTGGGCTTCAGTCATAATCTTTTCCTTCAGATCATCCACATTCGGTACACACAACCGATCACGAAAATACAATACTCCATTCACCAACTTGAATTCTGGACGTTCTGCAATATGGTCCACAATCCTAGCCAAATCTGAATCTTGCAACTGACTGTCCTTGATCTTCTGGATGAAAGTGGGCTCAGACACTGTCATATTGGCTAACATCACACCCAACTCTAGGGTCTGCACTTCTACCCCTAGCTCTTCAAACTGCTGAAGAACACTGGCTCCTCTCAAGCTGGCCATGATCCTTGACTTCCTGCTCAACGCATCAGCTACAACATTCACTTTGCCTGGATGGTACTTGATTGGAAAGTCATAGTCTTTGATGTATTCCATCCATCTCCTCTGCCTCATATTCAGATCCTTCTGTGAGAACAGATATTGCAAACTCCTATGATCTGAATGGACTTCGAATCTCTCTCCATAGAGATAGTGCCTCCACATCTTCAATGCAAAAACTACTGCTGCCAATTCCAAGTCATGAGTTGCATAGTTCTTCTCATGATTTTTCAACTGCCTTGAGCCATAAGCAATCACCTTGCCATCTTGCATCAACACATAGCCTAGTCCCACATTGGAAGCATCTGTAAAAACAATGAATCCACCGCTGCCCGATGGTAATGTGAGGATTGGAGCTGTGGTTAATCTTCTTTTCAACTCTTGGAAACTCGTTTCACACTGCTCGGTCCAAACAAACGGAACATTCTTCCGGGTCAATGTAGTCAAAGGTGCTGCAATTGACGAGAAACCTTGAACAAATCTTCGGTAGTAGCTTGCTAACCCTAAGAAACTCCTGATTTCTGTCACACTGCTCGGTCTCTTCCAATCAACAACTGTTCTATCTTGGCTGGGTCAACTGCTAATCCTTCTTTTGAGATGATGTGGCCTAGAAAGGCGACTTGCTCTAACCAGAATTCACATTTACTGAGTTTTGCATACAACTGGTTATCTCTCAAAAGCTGCAATGATGTCCTCAAGTGTTCTTCATGATCCTCTCTACTCTTGGAATACACGAGGACGTCATCAATGAACACTACTGCTGAGTGATCCAAGTACTGAGCAAACACTTTGTTCATGAGAGCCATGAAAACAGCTGGTGCATTGGTCAAACCAAAGGGCATTACTAAAAACTCATAATGCCCATACCTCGTTCGAAAAGCCGTTTTCTGCACATCTGAATCTCTAACTCTCAACTGATGATACCCAGATCTCTGATCTATCTTGGAAAAGTATGCTGCTCCTTGCAATTGGTCAAACAATTCATCAATCCTAGGCAAAGGGTACTTGTTCTTGACCGTCACTTGATTCAATTTCCTGTAATCAATGCACATCCTCAAGCTTCCATCCTTCTTCTTCACAAATAAAACCGGTGCTCCCCAAGGTGAAACACTTGGCCTAACAAAACCCTTGCTCAACAATTCTTGCAACTGAAGTTTCAACTCACCCAATTCTGCTGGAGCCATCCTGTAAGGTGCAATGGAGATCGGAGTTGTCCCTGGAAGAAGCTCTATAGTGAACTCACTCAACTTCCCTAATTGGTGGTAATCCCGGGATTTCATCTGGAAAAACATCCGGAAATTCACACACAACGGGGATTCCTGTTGTGTGATTCGCAAGTGTACGAAGTTTTTTAACAAGTAGTATAGATCTCTCGGATCGGATATCGAACCCACAAGGACTATTTTTGCTATCTATTGAATTTGTTCTACTTCAATGGTTATTTGGAAAACCGAAATACTCAATGTTGATTAACCAAACAAATAATATAATTGATTCTGATTAAACTAATAAGATGGAGTGATGAAAATTCCGAATTATCAAGAAGAGAATTTACTAGGGCTTTTGACTTCACCGAACCATTCTAATTCTAAATTTTGTTTTAGACAATCATGCACTAATCATTCTAGATGACAGTGAAATACCAAAATTATTTTAACTCTCCTTGGCCTGGCAGAATTAAACTTACCTACCTGCAATAACAAGTCATATCTCTACACACAAGTTAAAAGCATGCAAGCACAATAATATCTTTGTATTTCTTAGAGGTATGCACATTAACAATTTAATATGCACATGACTGCACAAGTTTGTGTTTCACATCTCTGTCCTTCACAGTTAATTGTGATATACATTACTAGCAGCAACATACATGAATCTTCTCTCGATCTCATCATGCACCATTTAGTCATTCAATTAGTGATCAGTTAATTGAAAGCATTAAGAACAATAATGTATACCCAATCTGAATGATATCTCATGATCACATTCAAAAGAAATTCAGAATTATCATGGAAAAGCTACATCATAGCCCTAGTTACTGAAACTTAGTTCATTACTGAATCGAAACAAACAACATTCATTCTGGAATTCATAATGAACAATTAATAAATTAAGAATGAGAAAAAGAGCTGGTTTGGGAAGGCTGAAGCTCGGCTGAACCACAACTTCTGCAGTCCTATTCTTCTCTTCTGGATTCTTGGTTGTTTCTTTAGCCAATCACACCCCCCTTTTCTGGTTGGAAGATGGGTCGTTCCTCCCCGTGTTTAATAGTGAAAGATGGAAGATGATTGATGAATGATAGATGATCGGCACCCCACTTCTGGTGCCCTTTTCGCCTCTATAAAATAGAGAGTGATTGTTGACTTTTTCAACCCCAAAACCGTGTAACTTATTTATCTCCAATCCAGAATTTCTCTCTTCTTGTTACAGCAATGAAAGGGTAGAAATTCAGGAGATCAAGACCCAAACTGAATTTACTAAGTAATCCCTTAAATCACGGAAGACTCTTTCCTTTTCTGAATTTTCTTGTGGCCGAATTGCTCCACTCCAAATCCTAGTTGGTTTAGGATCTCCCTTTGGCTTGACCATTTGCTCTCCAATTCCTTATTGAATCAGGAATTTCTCTTCAAGCTTGGACCGAAATTTAGCTTAGTTATTCACATAAATTCCGCACCTAAATTATTTCAAAACAGTAAATACATCAAATTTCACAAAACACACTAAAAACCTAATAAACTAATAATAAATGACATACAACTAACAATAATTCAAGGTGAAAGAATGAGAAAATATACATATAAATTCAGCACATCAAATACCCCCACACCTAAAATGTTGCTAGTCCTCGAGCAAACCATAAGACAAAACCCCAATAAACAAAATACAATCAAGTCCTTCAAAGTCATCACACTTCATGAACTACAATTTCAACCAATGCACAATTACTTAACTAGCATTCCCATTAAAATGGAACAACAAGGTATGCACATCCTCACTTTAGAAATAATTCAACTCTCACAATAAGACAAGGGTTAGTGTTTCACTCAACTCATTCCAATGATGGCACCCTACCATAAGCTTGAATATCTTCTCATTCTCCACCACTTAGAATCACAATTAGGCACAAATCATAAGGACTTTTCCAAGGGTTTTAATGTATGGCTTAGGTCAGGGTAGGAGTGATCTGGAAATAGTAGCTCAAAGCCATAGACTAGTGAGGAACAATCAATATATAAAATACTACACACTTCATCCCCCACGGCTGCCACAATTTTAATCATATGTAACCCTTTTTTTTTTTTTTTTTTTGTTAAATGTTTTGCTTATCTGCACATTAGGAAGAGTATTAAATACAAGTTTTTCAACCCCTTTTCTTCCTTCATCTTTTTCTCCATTCTTTTCAAATATATATATATATTTTTTTTTATACCGTAAACACACCAACAACCACACCCCCACACTTATTCTTTTTCCTCTCTTTCTTTTCAAAATAATGCAATTGTTCCCCTAGCTCCTAGCTCATGACTTGGGTCAAGGAATTTTTCTCAAGTTAAACAGCTCAAAATCACGAGTTTACAAATAAAAGGAATAAGCTCAAAAAGAGTTAACAAAGGATAATTCTTAATAAAGGTTGGCTTTTTTTTTTTTCTACTAGGCTACAACAAAGAAGGCCTTAATCATTTTCATGCATGTAAGTGTCAATGTAATTTTGAAAAGAATCAACTCAAGTTCTAGAGAATTACAATCATGGAAGAGTATCTCACATACAAAGAAAAATGATAAGACTTAAAAGAATTGTCCATCTAATAGGCTCAATATCTCACCAACTAGGTTTCGTCATTCCATTTCCACGGGAAAATACTCAACCAAGCAATCACAAACTAGCCAAAATATTCATTCAATCATGTATGACCTTTCCGAACTTAAATCACACCTTGTAAAAAAAAATTTTTTTTTTTTTTTTTTTTTGAAAAAACACAAAATCAAAACAAGATTAAAACAACAAAAACAATGATTTTATTCCGAAATTCCACAATTTATGTCAAAAAAATGAAACCTATGTGCAGGAAACTAATCCTACCCCCACACTTAAAATGTACATTGTCCCCAATGTAAAAACAAGGCAAAAAATATATATATATATATATATAGGGCAAAATTAACATCATCAAAAAGAAAGAATCAGTCACCAATAGAAACACTTCCCTGAAGGCACAAGGTATTGGTTGTGCGTTCCTCCTCCAGCTTTTATTGTGCCTGAGCAAATTGAAAATCACAACAACTTTATTCAGTAAATGAAAGCAAAAAGCAAAACATATATACGAAACTGAAATTGAAAATGAGGGATTGCCTCCCACACAATACGAAAAACTTTCATGGCTTTGGCTAGACTTCCTCCCTTCTTTCGCATTTCCAATCATCCAAATAAAGTGCTTCCTTGATAGGTGAAAATTCCTGGCCAAAATAGTGCTTTAAACGTTGGCCATTAACCACAAATGTACCATTGGAACCATTCAAAATTTCCACAGCTCCAGATGGGAAAACTGTCGTCACCAAGTAAGGTCCACTCCATCGAGATTTTAATTTCCCTGGGAAAAGTCTTAACCTTGAATTGTACAGGAGAACTTTCTGTCCAACTTTAAACTCTTTCTGTAGAATATTTCTATCATGCCATCTCTTAGTTCGCTCCTTATAAATACAAGCATTCTCATAGGCCTGGGTTCGAAACTCATCCAATTCATTCAATTGCAACAATCTCTTCTCACCAGCCGCATGGATGTCAAAATTCAGTGTTTGAATTGCCCAATAAGCCCTATGTTCCAATTCTACGGGTAGGTGACAAGCCTTTCCATAAACTAAACGATACGGGGACATGCCTATAGGAGTCTTGTAAGCTGTCCTATATGCCCACAATGCATCATCTAATTTCCTTGACCAATCTTTCCTTGAAGTAGACACTGTTTTTTCCAAAATTCGTTTCAGCTCCCTATTAGAAATTTCCACTTGCCCACTGGTTTGAGGGTGGTAAGGAGTTGCAACCTTGTGAGTAACACCATACTTGCTCAACAACACCTCGAATTGGCGATTGCAAAAATGCTTCCCTCCATCACTAATAATTGCCCTTGGCGTTCCAAATCGAGTAAAAATCTATTTTCTCAAAAAATTAATAACCACTTTAGCATCATTAGTAGGGAAGGCAGCAGCCTCCACCCATTTAGAAACATAATCCATAGCTACTAAAATGTAATGATTTGAGAAAGATGGAGGGAATGGCCCCATAAAATCTATGCCCCATACATCAAATAATTCAATCACCATTATATTATTCAAAGGCATTTCATTTTTTTTTTTTTTTTTGAAATATTACCACTTCTTTGACAATTATCACAAGCTGAAACAAACAAATATGCATCTTTGAAAATATTTGGCCAATAAAAACCTGACTGAAGTACTTTGGCTGCAGTTTTGGATGCTCCATGATGTCCACCCGCCTCTAATGAATGGCAATGCTTAAGGATTGATTCGATTTCTTCTTCAGGGACACATCTCCTTATCATTTGGTCATTGTAACATCTATAGAGGTACGGATCTTCCCAAAAATAGTGTTTCACATTCGAGAGAAACTTCTTCCGTTGTTGATAGGAGAATTCTGGATTTATCACCTTACTCACCAAATAATTTACGTAATCTGCATACCAAGGAACACTGATTAGACTCAAAGCAAGAATATGTTCATCAGGGAATACCCCTTTAATTGGTGACATTTCAGTGTCTTTCTTGACATCCTGTT
>QPKB01000004.1:47546098-47582238 GCA_003546025.1 Camphora micrantha | reverse complement strand
TTCTGCTGCCCTTTTAGCCTCCATAAAATAGAGAGTGATTGTTGACTTTTTCAGCCCCAAAACCGTATAACTTATTTATCTCCAATCCAGAATTTCTCTCTTCTTGTTACAGCAATAAAAGGGTAGAAATTCAGGAGATCAAGACCCAAACTGAATTTACTAAGTATTCCCTTAAATCACGTAAGACTCTTTCCTTTTCTGAATTTTCTTGTGGCCGAATTGCTCCACTCCAAATCCTAGTTGGTTTAGGATCTCCCTTTGGCTTGACCATTTGCTCTCCAATTCCTTATTGAATCAGGAATTCCTCTTCAAGCTTGGACCGAAATTCAGCTTAGTTATTCACATAAATTCCGCACCTAAATTATTCCAAAACAGTAAATACATCAAATTGCACAAAACACACTAAAAACCTAATAAACTAATAATAATTGACATGCAACTAACAATAATTCAAGGTGAAAGAATGAGAAAATATACATATAAATTCAGCACATCAAATACCCCCACACTTAAAATGTTGCTAGTCCTCGAGCAAACCATAAGACAAAACACCAATAAACAAAATACAATCAAGTCCTTCAAAGTCATCACACTTCATGAACTACAATTTCAACCAATGCACAATTACTTAACTAGCATTCCCAATAAAAATGGAACAACAAGGTATGCACATCCTCACTTTAGAAATAATTCAACTCTCACAATAAGACAAGGGTTAGTGTTTCACTCAACTCATTCCAATGATGGCACCCTACCATAAGCTTGAATATCTTCTCATTCTCCACCACTTAGAATCACAATTATGCACAAATCATAAGGACTTTTCCAAGGGTTGTAATGTATGGCTTAGGTCAGGGTAGGAGAGATTTGGAAATAGTAGCTCAAAGGCATAGACTAGTGAGGAACAATCAATATATAAAATACTACACACTTCATCCCCCACGGCTGCCACAATTTTAATCATATATAACCTTTTTTTTTTTTTTTTTTTTTACTTGTTTTGCTTATCTGCACATTAGGAAGAGTATTAAATACAAGTTTTTCAACTCCTTTTCTTCCTTCATCTTTTTCTCCATTCTTTCAAAAAAAAAAAAATTTATAGTGTAAACACACCAACAACCACACCCCCACACTTATTCTTTTTCCTCTCTTTCTTTTCAAAATAATGCAATTGTTCCCCTAGCTCATGACTTGGGTCAAGGAATTTTTCTCAAGTTAAACAGCTCAAAATCATGAGTTTACAAATAAAAGGAATAAGCTCAAAAAGAGTTAACAAAGGATAATTCTTAATAAAGGTTGGTTTTTGTTTTTTTTTTTTTTTTTTTTTCAACTAGGCTACAACAAAGAAGGCCTTAATCATTTTCATGCATGTAAGTGTCAATGTAATTTTGAAAAGAATCAACTCAAGTTCTAGAGAATTACAATCATGGAAGAGTATCTCACATACAAAGAAAAATGATAAGACTTAAAAGAATTGTCCATCTAATAGGCTCAATATCTCACCAACTAGGTTTCGTCATTCCATTTCCACGGAAAAATACTCAACCAAGCAATCACAAACTAGCCAAAATATTCATTCAATCATGTATGACCTTTCCGAACTTAAATCACACCTTGTTAATTTTATTTTTATTTTTATTTTTTTTGAAAAACACAAAATCAAAACAAGATTAAAACAACAAAAACAACGATTTTATTCCGAAATTCCACAATTTATGTCAAAAAAAAAAATGAAACCTATGTGCAGGAAACTAATCCTACCCCCACACTTAAAATGTACATTGTCCCCAATGTAAAAACGAGGCAAAAAATAGGGCAAAATTAACATCATCAAAAAGAAAGAATCAGTCACCGATAGAAACACTTCCCTGAAGGCACAAGGTATTGGTTGGGTGTTCCTCCTCCAGCTTTTATTGTGCCTGAGCAAATCGAAAATCACAACAACTTTATTCAGTAAATGAAAGCAAAAAGCAAAACATATAAACGAAACTGAAATTGAAAACGAGGGATTGCCTCCCACACAGTACGAAAAACTTTCATGGCTTTGGCTAGACTTCCTCCCTTCTTTCGCATTTCCAATCATCCAAATAAAGTGCTTCCTTGATAGGTGAAAATTCCTGGCTAAAATAGTGCTTTAAACGTTGGCCATTAACCACAAATGTACCATTGGAACCATTCAAAATTTCCACAGCTCCAGATGGGAAAACTGTCGTCACCATGTAAGGGCCACTCCATCGAGATTTTAATTTCCCTGGGAAAAGTCTTAACCTTGAATTGTACAGGAGAACTTTCTGTCCAACTTTAAACTCTTTCTGTAGAATATTTCTATCATGCCATCTCTTAGTTCGCTCCTTATAAATACAAGCATTCTCATAGGCCTGGGTTCGAAACTCATCCAATTCATTCAATTGCAACAATCTCTTCTCACCAGCCGCATGGATGTCAAAATTCAGTGTTCTAATTGCCCAATAAGCCCTATGTTCCAATTCTACGGGTAGGTGACAAGCCTTTCCATAAACTAAACGATACGGGGACATGCCTATAGGAGTCTTGAAAGCTGTCCTATATGCCCACAATGCATCATCTAATTTCCTTGACCAATCTTTCCTTGAAGTAGACACTGTTTTTTCCAAAATTCGTTTCAGCTCCCTATTAGAAATTTCCACTTGCCCACTGGTTTGAGGGTGGTAAGGAGTTGCAACCTTGTGAGTAACACCATACTTGCTCAACAGCACCTCGAATTGGCGATTGCAAAAATGCTTCCCTCCATCACTAATAATTGCCCTTGGCGTTCCAAATCGAGTAAAAATCTGTTTTCTCAAAAAATTAATAACCACTTTAGCATCATTAGTAGGGAAGGCAGCAGCCTCCACCCATTTAGAAACATAATCCACAGCTACTAAAATGTAATGATTTGAGAAAGATGGAGGGAATGGCCCCATAAAATCGATGCCCCATACATCAAATAATTCAATCACCATTATATTATTCAAAGGCATTTCATTTTTTTTTTTTTTTTGAAATATTACCACTTCTTTGACAATTATCACAAGCTGAAACAAACAAATATGCATCTTTGAAAATATTTGGCCAATAAAAACCTGACTGAAGTACTTTGGCTGCAGTTTTGGATGCTCCATGATGTCCACCCGCCTCTAATGAATGGCAATGCTTAAGGATTGATTCGATTTCTTCTTCAGGGACACATCTCCTTATCATTTGGTCATTGCAACATCTATAGAGGTACGGATCTTCCCAAAAATAGTGTTTCACATTCGAGAGAAACTTCTTCCGTTGTTGATAGGAGAATTCTGGATTTATCACCTTACTCACCAAATAATTTACGTAATCTGCATACCAAGGAACACTGATTAGACTCAAAGCAAGAATATGTTCATCAGGGAATACCTCTTTAATTGGTGACATTTCGGTGTCTTTCTTGACATCCTGTTCCAAGCGTGACAAATGGTCAGCTACCAGATTTTCAGTTCCCTTCTTGTCTTTAATCTCCAAATCAAATTCTTGTAGGAGCAAAATCCACCTAAGTAACCTCGGCTTTGCATCTTGTTTAGCTAGCAAATACTTAAGAGCAGAATGGTCAGTGTAGACAATTACTTTTGAACCAATCAAATAAGACCTAAATTTGTCAAAAGCAAAAACTAGAGCTAACAATTCTTTTTCTGTTGTAGCATAATTCAACTGAGCTTCATTCAAAGTATGGCTAGCATAGTAAATAACATGAAGAACCTTATTTATCCTCTCACCTAAGACAGCCCCTATAGCAAAGTCGCTTGCGTCACACATCAATTCGAATGGAAGTGTCTAATCCGGTGCACATATGATGGGGGTCGAACATAGCTTCTTCTTCAACAATTCGAAGGCCTGCAAACAATCATTAGAAAAATTAAATGGAATATCCTTTTCTAAAAGAGCACATAAGGGTTTCGAATTTTTTGAAAAATCATGAATAAAACGTCTATAAAACCCGGCATGCCCTAAGAAACTCCTCACTCCCTTCACTGATGTAGGTGGCGGCAATTTCTGAATAACTTCCACCTTGGCTCGGTCAACTTCAATTCCTTGGTAAGAAACTTTATGTACGAGAACTATGCCCTCCTGTACCATAAAATGACACTTTTCCCAATTGAGGACAAGATTAGTGTCTTCACATCGTTGCAAAACCAAAGATAAGTTATTCAGACAATGATCAAAAGATGAGCCAAAAACAGAAAAATCATCAATAAAAATTTCAATGCACTTCTCTACCAGATCGGAAAATATGGCCATCATGCATCTCTGGAATGTGGCTGGTGCATTACACAAACCAAAGGGCATCCTTCGGCATGCAAATGTACCATATGGACATGTAAAAGTTGTCTTTTCTTGGTCCTCCGGGGCAATCACTATTTGATTGTAACCTGAATATCCATCTAAGAAACAATAAAACATGTGACTAGCCAACCTTTCTAACAATTGGTCAATAAAAGGGAGAGGAAAGTGATCCTTTCTTGTGGCTTCATTTAGCTTTCTATAATCTACACACCCTCCAACCCATAACTATCCTAGTGGGTATAAGCTCATTATTCGCATTTGGAACTACAGTCATTCCCCCCTTTTTAGGGACTACTTGGACTGGACTGACCCAAGGACTATCAGAAATAGGATAAATGATCCCTGCATCCAACAATTTAATTATTTCTTTTTTACTACCTCTTGCAATGTCGGATTGAGTCTTTTTTGTGGTTGTACCTTTGGTTGAAAATTGTCCTCCATTAGAATTTTATGCATGCAAAATGAAGGGCTTATACCTTTGATGTCTGCAATTGTCCAGCCTAAGGCTTGCTTATGAGCTCTCAAAACCCGTAAAAGCTTTTCTTCTTCCAAGCCTGTCAAAGATGAAGAAATTATTACAGGTAATGAAGAATCATATAAATAAGCATATTTAAGATGCGAAGGAAGAGGTTTGAGTTCTAAAGAAGGAGCCTCAATAATAGAGGGTTTTTGTGGATTTCTGTTGTCACTTAAATCTGCCTTTCCCGAAACTCCCTTAGAAATAATTGGTGGAGATGCTTCCAACGCATGTGCACCACTGCTCAAGACTGAACTTTCAGAATTTGTTGTACCCGAATGAACAATGCATGCTTCAATCGGGTCCTCTGGAATACTCTCTTCAACTGCAATTGCCACAAGCTCTTCAATCACCTCAATGTTGAAGCATGTACCGGCTATTTCTGGATGTCTCACTACCTCAAACACATTAAACGTAATTTCCTCATCTTGCACCCGAAGGATTAGCTTCCCTTGTTGCACATCTATGAGTGTTCTACCCGTAGCAAGAAAAGGGCGACCAAGAATGAGTGGAATCTCCTTATCTTCCTCCATGTCTAAGACTATAAAATCTGCAGGGAAAATAAACTTGTCAACTTTCACTAAAACATCTTCAATTATTCCCCTTGGTCTCTTAATGGATCTATCTGCAAGCTGGAGTGAAACAGTAGTTGGCTTCACTTTTCCTAAACCTAATTGCTGGAAAATAGAAAAAGGCATTAAGTTAATACTTGCACCTAAATCACACAAGGCTTTACTAAATAAACAAGTACCAATTGTGCAAGGAATAGTAAAACTCCCTGGATCCTTTAGCTTTTGTGGCAATTTGTTTTGCAAAATGGCGGTGCACTCTTCAGTTAGCATCACAGTTTCAAAATCAACCAACTTCCTCTTCCTTGAGATGATATCCTTCAAAAACTTCACATAGTTGGGCATCTGCTCCAAAGCATCTGCAAAAGGAATATTCACATGTAATTTCTTAAATATATCAAGAAACTTTGCAAACTGCTTGTCCAATTTATTTTTCCTAAGTCTTTGAGGATATGGAATAGGAGGAACATAAGGGGCTGGGTTATCTGGAAATGTGATTCTGCCCGGGACAAAGTCATCTTCCTCCTCCTTCTTTTCTTCACTCGGTTGGTTTGATACTTCTACTTTTCGGTCATGAGGGGATTGTTCTTTTTCGGGTTTGGCCCTAAGGTTAGGAATCAGCTCCTTTCCACTCCTAAGTGTAATGGCCCGCACTTGTTCCCTTGGATTATTCTCTGTTGTGCTAGGCAGTGAAACTTGAGCTCTCTCGGTCATCATGTTAGCTAACTGACCCATTGTCCTTTCAATATTCCTGATGGCAATTCCTTGGCTCTTTAGCTCATTCTCTTGACTTTTAAGTGCATTGTCATGGTCTTGCAACTTCGAATCAACCTTAGAAATAAATTGAGCCATCATCTTCTCTAGATCCGATTTTTCTTCTTGTTGTGGTTGCTGAAATCCTGGTGGCTGCCTTGCTGAATTCTGTGCATTATTCCATGAAAAATTCGGATGATTCCTCCATCCCGGGTTGTAAGTGTTGGAATATGGATTATTCTGCCTTGAGTAGTTTGAAACATAGTGCACTTGCTCTTGGCTGTTAAACGGATTTCCTACTTGACAATCCACTCCTATATGATTTCCTGTACAAAATTCACAAACCACATTAGTAGATTGGACAGCATGCACCTTCATGGATTGTATTTGTTTAGACAAATTAGCAACTTGAGCTGTTAAAGCAGAAATTGAATCTAATTCATGAACTCCCTGGATCTTTTTTTGTTGCACACTATCCGATGGCCATTGATAATTGTTGGTTGCCATTTCTTCTACCAACTCATAAGCTTCTTCGGGTGATTTTTTCATCAATGTACCCCCTGCTGCCGCATCAATGCTTGTGCGTGTGGCTGATTGCAAACCATTGTAAAAGGTTTGTACCTGAATCCAAAGTGGTAAACCATGATGTGGGCATTTTCTCAACAACTCTTTATACCTCTCCCATGCTTCATAAAGTGACTCCATCTCATTTTGAGCAAATGTGGTGATGTCATTGCGCATCTTTACTGTTTTTGCGGGAGGAAAGAATTTCGCAAGAAACTTCTTAGCTAACTCATCCCATGTGGTTATTGTGGATTGTGGAAGAGAATTCAGCCATGCCTTTGCTTTGTCACGGAGGGAAAATGGAAAAAGTCTTAGCCTAACGGCATCATCCGTGACTCCATTGTATTTGCACACAACTCCAAGAAATTCGAGATGTGTGCATTTGGATCGTCATGTGGCAACCCACTGAATTGCACGGTTGAAGCCACCATCTGAATTATTGCTGGCTTGATCTCGAAATTGTTGGCTTGTATGACTGGCCTTCTTATGCTAGAAGTAGCATCCGTGACCAAAGGAACCGCATAGTCACCCAAGGACCTATTGGCTTGTTCCCCCATTTCTGTAATTTCAAACTCAGATTGTTGTTTCTTCTCTTTTTTTAGCCTACGAAGAGTACGTTCTATCTCTGGATCTAAAGGCACCAAGTTCAGATTTTGATTTTGTCGCATACACTACAAAAGAGCAACCTGAAAAAGAATTAAAACAGTATATATGCAACCGAAACAAAATTTTAGAACTTGATTAATATAGTACAGGTCTCAAGAACTGAAATTACTGAATTTAGACAATAAAATGCAAACTGAAATTAAGGAACAGAAATTAAATCCAAATTAACCTAGAACTAGTTGGTATCTAAAGTAAGAAAATACAGTCCCCGGCAACGGCGCCAAAAACTTGTTGTGTGATTCGCAAGTGTACGAAGTTTTTTAACAAGTAGTATAGATCTCTCGGATCGGATATCGAACCCACAAGGACTATTTTTGCTATCTATCGAATTTGTTCTACTTCAATGGTTATTTGGAAAACCGAAATACTCAATGTTGATTAACCAAACAAATAATATAATTGATTCTGATTAAACTAATAAGATGGAGTGATGAAAATTCCGAATTATCAAGAAGAGAATTTACTAGGGCTTTTGACTTCACCTAACCATTCTAATTCTAAATTTTGTTTTAGACAATCATGCACTAATCATTCTAGATGACAGTGAAATACCAAAATTATTTTAACTCTCCTTGGCCTGGCAGAATTAAACTTACCTACCTGCAATAACAAGTCATATCTCTACACACAAGTTAAAAGCATGCAAGCACATTAATATCTTTGTATTTCTTAGAGGTATGCACATTAACAATTTAATATGCACATGACTGCACAAGTTAATTTGTGTTTCACATCTCTGTCCTTCACACTTAATTGTGATATACATTACTAGCAGCAACATACATGAATCTTCTCTCGATCTCATCATGCACCATTTAGTCATTCAATTAGTGATCAGTTAATTGAAAGCATTAAGAACAATAATGTATACCCAATCTGAATAATATCTCATGATCACATTCAAAAGAAATTCAGAATTATCATGGAAAAGCTACATCATAGCCCTAGTTACTGAAACTTAGTTCATTACTGAATCGAAACAAACAACATTCATTCTGGAATTCATAATGAATAATTAATAAATTAAGAATGAGAAAAAGAACTGGTTTGGGAAGGCTGAAGCTCGGCTGAACCACAACTTCTGCAGTCCTATTCTTCTCTTCTGGATTCTTGGTTGTTTCTTTAGCCAATCACACCCCCCTTTTCTGGTTGGAAGATGGGTCGTTCCTCCCCGTGTTTAATAGTGAAAGATGGAAGATGATTGATGAATGATAGATGATCGGCACCCCACTTCTGGTGCCCTTTTAACCTCTATAAAATAGAGAGTGATTGTTGACTTTTTCAGCCCCAAAACCATGTAACTTATTTATCTCCAATCCAGAATTTCTCTCTTCTTGTTACAACAATGAAAGGGTAGAAATTCAGGAGATCAAGACCCAAACTGAATTTACTAAGTAATCCCTTAAATCACGGAAGACTCTTTCCTTTTCTGAATTTTCTTGTGGCCGAATTGCTCCACTCCAAATCCTAGTTGGTTTAGGATCTCCCTTTGGCTTGACCATTTGCTCTCCAATTCCTTATTGAATCAGGAATTTCTCTTCAAGCTTGGACCGAAATTCAGCTTAGTTATTCACATAAATTCCGCACCTAAATTATTCCAAAACAGTGAATACATCAAATTTCACAAAACACACTAAAAACCTAATAAACTAATAATAAATGACATACAACTAACAATAATTCAAGGTGAAAGAATGAGAAAATATACATATAAATTCAGCACATCAATTCCCTCCACCCCTTGGGACTGTTTATCCTCCGTGATAAACGCTACAAAAGCTTCACATCCACTATGAATCAACCTACTTGCCTTAAGCATTGAAATGAACCCTGCTCTAGCCGGTTTCCTGATCCCCTGAAATATCAACTCTGCTTGTTCTCCTTGCAATCTGAATGTTATGATCTTGCTGAAACAATCCATGGTGGCATGATATGCTTCTAACCAATCCATGCTTAAAATGATGTGAAAATCATGCATGTCTAGAACAATAAGATTGGCTGGTAAATTAACATCTCCTAACAAAACTGGACAGTTAGGGTAATAGGTTCTACACTCAACCTGTCTACCCGCTGGTGTTGTAACAAGCAAGATATAATCCAATTGGCTATGTGGTGCATCAATCATCTTGACAAACATAGGAGATATAAAAGAACGTGTTGATCCAGGATCAAATAAAATCTGTGCTTCTACTCCACAAACAAGAAGTTTACCTTCTACCACGTCTCCTGCAGCTTCAGCATCTGCACAGTTGAGGTTGAATAGACGTCCTTACTGCTGTGGCCTGTTCTGTGCCTGATTCTGCCTGCCTTGGACATTCCTATTCTGCTGAGGAGGACGAACATTCTGATTCTGCTGTGGCCTTGCTTGCTGCTGCTGCTGAGGTGGCCTGACTTGATTCTGAATTGGTGTCTAATTCTGAGGAGCTGCTTGCCTCTGCTGCTGGTTCCTGTTCTGCTGATTCTGAAGTTGTGGGCAATCTCTGATTGCATGGTTCATTGCCCCACACTTGGAACAAGCCCCTGTGGCCTTACGACATTCATGAGTCTGATGGTTCTTGCCACAGTGAGCACAACCTTGGCTCACTAGATTCTGCTCCTGCTTGGGTTTCTTGCTGTGGTGCTGTGATCTCTGATTCTGCTGCTAATAATGCTGCTTCCTGTCTAGAATGATCATGTTGTTGATGTCCTCAAACTTGTATGCCCTCTTCACAGCTTCATCATAAGTAGCCGGTGGAACTACCCAATGGTATCTCTCATGATGATGGGATTCAACCCCTCCAAGAATTTGTTGATCTTCTTCTGCTCTGTTTCAATCAGCTCAGTGGCATACCTAGCTAGCCTCTCAAATTTGGTGACATACTCCAACACTGTCATGTTACCCTGCTTGAGTTGCTGGAACTCAATAGGTTTCTGCCTCTTGATATGTGAAGGAATGTACTTGTCTTGGAACTGGGTCTTGAAAGCTGCCCATGCTTCCTCATTGGCCATAGCCATGTAGGGTTCCTTCACTGTCTGCCACCACTGGTCTGCTAACCCATAGAACAAAGAAGCTGTGAGGCTTACTTTCTGTCTGCCCGTACAAGTGAAGACATCAAAAATCTTCTCAGTGTTGGCCAACCAATCATCTGCTACCAATGGATTCTCCTGGCCTGAAAACTCCTTAGGTGCCCTCTTCTTGAACCTCTCAAACAACAAGTTAGGGTCATGCTCCCTATTGTTGATGACAATATTAGGAGCTACAGGTGGAGCCTCATGCCTATTTTGGAGAACCTCCAAAAGTTGCCTCTGAACTTGTGCCATTTCTGCATCCTTCTTGGCCATCTGCTCTTGAAATCTAGTTTGTGCTTCATTGGCTTGCCTCTGCTGTGCTAACATTGCTTGCATAATTTCTTGAAACTGATTAGATGTGGGTATTGCATTCGGATCAGTCTCATTCTGATTACTAGCTGAGGCATTGTTGGGAAGAACTCTTCTAGGAGGCATTTGCTGTAAAACAAAATGTTAGTACACAATAATATAGTCAAATGGTTTCCTAGACGTCACACTTAGCAATTCTAACGAACTCACGAACTCTCACCACGATCCTAAGATCTTTCTAGTTTCTTTTTAAGTGCCTGAAACAAGTCCCGCTCTGATACTAGTCCTGTCGCGACCCCGGACCGAGGCCGCGGCTTGTGTGGTGGTGATGATTTGATTCGATTAACCTCCCACAGGTTTCCGCAGTGAGGGTTCTGAAAAACACAAGGAACAACCAACTCACATGATCAAGTATGCGGAAGCGCGTGGCAAATCACATCTTAACAAGTCATGACAGAATATAAACATAATGTCATCAAGACTAAAATATCAGAATGAAGACATAACAAGGCATTCCTGTCAAACCCCAACCCAGGATTAACCCAATAGTGTTTGCTTAGTGTGTGCTTAGTCTTGATCGGGCTTAGTTATCGTGGGTTAGAGTGTGATTAGTTTTAGTCATGGTTATAGCTTTGGGGAGTTCGAGAACGTTTAGTGTTTACTAGGCTCACTCAGGAAGGCTTGGGTGTACGTGCAAGCGTGAGAAGATCGTGTTTGGTTTTGTGTTAATCGTGATTTTCATTTCATTTGATTGGTTTTATGATTGTGTACAACTTTCGTGTTTAGCCCATTTGTGTTTGTAGCCCAGAAACCCAAGTTTTGGACCAAAAGGGTAAAATAGCCTTTTCACACTCAAATCTGGACACGATTTTCGAGATCCCAAAACCATGTCAAAAATATACTTTTCGGAAACTAGATATTTCAAGGATCGTTTTATCCTTCTTCGTCGACTTCATTTGAGGCCCACAAGACCATGTTTTTACTCATGCAAGATTGACACTAAAAGGGGACCCACTTGTCTAGCACTTAAGCCCTTTTCCCCTTTTTCTCTCTTCATTTCACAAAATTCCTACAACTTTCCTTGACCTAGGTTGGAAAACCCTCTTTTTCCTCTTCTTCTTCTCTTCTTGAATGCTTGAGCTAGGAGTCTCCAAATGGAATTCTAAAACCATCATCTTCTTCCTCTCAAGACAAGCTTTCCATTGATGTCTTTTTCTTGAAGTCTCTTGGTGGGAAAGATCTCTATTTCCTTCTTTGCATCTTGTTTGAGCACCTCTAGGTAAGAGCTCCAACCCATCTCTTTAATAGAGTTCTTTCTACACCTAATGATCATGTTTTTCTAACTTGTAGCAACCATTTCGACATGGGTTGCTTGGTTACATTTTTGGGTGAGTTTTGAATGGATTTCATGGGATTTTGTAGTTCTTGGCTTGGATCTTGGTTAGGAGTGCCTGAGGAAGAGTTTTGATTTCATTTGGCTAAGGCAAGTAATCTATTTAAGTTGTTGTGCATGTGTGTTCAAGGATTTGTCATTTGGTATTAATGCTTATTTTACTAGACTTTCATGTTATGATCTTGTTTTAGAGAATGCAAGCATGTTAAATAGCTTTCTAAACTTTCAGATTTCATTACTTTTAATTAAGCCTTGCTTTTGTTGAAGTTGGATTTGTTTTGATAAGAATGAGTTTAAAGGTTTATGAAATGGGTTTCTAGGTTAATGGCTTGTTTAAGTTTGAAATGAATGCCCCAATGTGAGCCTTGATAGCATGTTATATTCATGTATCAAATTTGCTAATTAGGTTGGAAAGGATGTAGAAGAGAAAGGAAGGAAAGGATGGACCAATGCACTGCAGAATCAGAACTGGGTTCTGATTTTCGCAGTTCACGCGGTCGACCGGCCAAGGGGCGCGGTCGACCGGCGACACAAGGTCAGGTTCTCTGGAAGCTGACCAAAACACTGTTCACGGAATTAAATTTACAATTCAGGGTCGACCGGGCCCTGGCCGGTCGACCGGGCTCACAGTGTACGCGGTCGACCGGCCAGGGGCTAGGTCGACCGGGCACACTGTGATTTCCCCTGTTTTAGAAGATCTTTGCCCATTTGCCTTTCCTTTTAAAATCTGAAAACTAGGCTATATTAAGGACTTTAACTTGACATTGTGTGAATGGAACTCCATGCTATATACTAACTTCGGGGACACCAATTCTTGTATTGGCCTATGTTGGCCTCTTATTTTGGGATTGTAATAACTTAACATACTTTGTTAACTTTGCAACTTAAATTATTATGGGAATGCCTTGTTATGTCTTCATTCTAATATTTATGTCTCGATGAAATATATGTTCATATTTTGACATGATCTACTGAGATGTGATTTGCCACGCGCTTCCGCATACTTGATCGTGTGAGTTGGTTGTTCCTTGTGTTTTTCGGAACTCTCACCGCGGAAACCTGTGGGAGGTTAATTAATCTTTCAAATCACCACCACACAGCCGCGGCCTCGGTCCGGGGTCGCGACAATTCCCATAATAATTCAAGTTGCAAAGTTAACAAAGTATGTTAAGTTATTACAATCCCCAAAATAAGAGGCCAACATAGGCCAATACAATACCAAAAGTATATAAAACCCAAAATGTGATCCATCCATTCTCATAACCCGTCCCGACGTCTAGATGACATCGTCGGGTTGCCACTCACGAACTAAGGTAGGCTAAACAGCCTCCTCCTGGCACTCCTCCTCAAAGGGATGGCCTCCTGCACCTGGTCACCAAAATACAAGCATCAAACACGACGGTTTGGCAAGAAATCATTTTAAGTAAAAGCATGTAAAACAATGTCTAATCGAGAACATAAAGAAATACTTTTCTAAATCAAAGACAACTAACATGAATGCATAACATATATATCATGAATCGTAAATCCACAAAGAGCCCATCCTTTCTCTACCATTTATAATGAAAAGAGTAAGCACGCACGACAAGCACGAATATACATAGTATAACACGACACGATTCCCACAAATACGGGATTTCAGCAGCGGAACCGGACACGCACGATGTGTAATAAATACACGACTAATCTGCAGTTAGTTCACATGTTTAAGGACCCCCAGACAGTGGATCAGACTGAAAGGGCAGTCCAAGCTCTGTGGTGTTCACTTGAGTTCATGAATGCACAAATCACGCAAAACACGATTCAAACATATCGAAAATAAAAGGGGAAATCACTTGTCACGGCAAGACGAGGCACGACTAGCAAAATGCATAATATATATATATATGCTCACAACTTATAAAAATGATCCCCATTTTATACTTGAAACACATCTTAGAACGAGCTTAAATACTTGACTTTAAAACGAGTACACGACATGACTTGCGGTATTAAACCAACGTTCAAAACACGATAATTTTATCAAGTACATGCTTAGGCTATTCATTGACCCTTGGGTGATTGGAACTCTATATTTAAAATACAAGGATTGGTGTCCCCGAAGTTAGTACATAGCATGGAGTTCCATTCACACAATGTCAAGTTAAAGTCCTCAATATAGCCTAGTTTTCAGATTTTAAAAGAAAAGGCAAATGGGCAAAATCTTCTGAAACTGGGAAAATTCCAGTGTGCCCGGTCGACCTGGCCCTTGGCCGGTCGACCGCGTACACTGTGAGCCCGGTCGACCTACCAAGGCCCAGTCGACCCTGAGTTGTAAATTTAATTCCGTGAACAGTGTTTTGGTCAGGTTCCAGAGAACCTGACCCTGTGTCGCCGGTCGACCGCGCCCCCTGGCCGGTCGACCGCGTGAACTGGGGGAACAGTCATTCCCACAGTGCAGCAGGTCATCCATCTGGGACCAATCCCAGTGTGCCCGGTCAACCGCGCCCCTTGGCCGGTCGACCGCGTGAACTGCGGAAATCAGAACCCAGTTCTGATTTCTGCAGTCAGTGGTCCATCTTTTCCTTCCTTTCTCTTCTACATCCTTTCCAACCTAATTAGCAAATTTGATACATAAATATAACATGCTATCAAGGCTCACATTGGGGCATTTATTTCAAACTTAAGCAAGCCATTAACCTAGAAACCCATTTCATAAACCTTCAAACTCATTCTTATCAAAACAAATCCAAACTTCAACAAAAGTAAGGCTTAATTAAAAGTAATGAAATCTGAAAGTTTGGAAAGCTATTTGACATGCTTGCATTCTTTAAAACAAGATCATAACATGAAAGTCTAGTAAAACAAGCATTAATACCAAATGACAAATCCTTGAACACACATGCACAACAACTTAAATAGATTACTTGCCTTGGCCAAATGAAAACAAGACTCTTCTTCAAGCACTCCTAACCAAAAGCCAAGCCAAGAACTACAAAATCCCATGAAATCCATTCAAAAACTCACCCAAAAATGCAACCAAGCAACCCATTTCGAAATGGTTGCTACAAGTTAGAAAAACATGATCTTTAGGAGTAGAAAGAACTCTATTAAAGAGATGGGTTGGAGCTCTTACCTAGAGGTGCCCAAACAAGAAATGAAGAAGGAAATGGAGATCTTTCCCACCAAGAAACTTCAAGAAAAAGACATCAATGGAAAGCTTAGGTTGAGAGGAAGAAGATGATGGTTTTAGAATTCCATTTGGAGATCTCTAGCTCATGTCTTCAAGAAGAGAAGAAGAAGAGGAAAAAGAGGGTTTTTCAACCTAGGTCAAGAAAAGTTGCAGGATTTTTGTGGAATGAAGAGAGAAAAAGGGGAAAGTAGCTTAAGTGCTTGACAAGTGGGTCCCTTTTAGTGCCAATCTTGCATGAGTGAAAACATAGTCTTATGGGCCTCAAATGAAGTCGACGAAGAAGGATAAAACGATCCTTGAAATATCTAGTTTCCAAAAAGTATATTTGTGACATGATTTTGGGATCTCGAAAATCGTGTCCAGATTTGAGTGTGAAAAGGCTGTTTTACCCTTTTGGTCCAAAACTTGGATTTCTGGGCTACAAACACAAATGGGCTAAACACGAAAGTTGTACATAATCATAAAACCAATCAAATGAAATGAAAATCACGATTAACCCAAAACCAAACACAATCTTCCCACGCTTGCACGTACACCCAGGCCTTCCTGAGTGAGCTTAATAAACACTAAACGTTCTCGAACTCCCCAAAGCTATAACTGTAACATCCCACAAACTAATCTCCTATTAATTATAATTAATTGCTTGATTAGTTAGTAAGTGTGTTTAGAGTCTTAGCGAGTCGGGTTGATCGCTTGGACCTCGCGTACGAAGTCTCGCGTGATTCGGAGTGCGTTTGGGTAGAGTAAGGGGGTGGTTTGCAATTTGAGAGTTTTCAGGGGTTTTTATGAGATTATGAGTTTTTGTGAGTTTGGGTGCATCGGGTAGGTCTCGACATTTCATGAACTTTAGTCTTCAGTCGCGTTTCGATTCGACGCGTCGAATAGGCCCAAATAATCATCTTAGCAAACCCGAGGACTAAACTTAAAATAGCCCATTACCTAACCTAATATAAGCCCAACCCATCTCATTCATTCTCTCTTCTCTCATTCACTATTTTCTCTCAACTCCACTGCCTCCTCACTGCCGACAATCACCGGAGCTCTGACGTTGACGGTGAAGCTTCAAATCCTCTTCCTCTTGCTCTCAAGTTCACAACCATACCCTTTTCTAAGCTTTTCACTTACAACCCATTCAAAGGTAAGCTTCCCAAGCTTTTAGGTCTAACTAATCTTCTTCCTTTGGCTTAGAAATGGTTTAGATAAGCTCACCCCACGCCTTGCATTTCATTTGTAGAGAGGTTTTTGGTTTGGAAACCATTTTCCCCATTTTTGAGCTCAAAGAGGTTTTTCCCCAAATTTCTCTTGGATTTCTTGAGCTCTTCATTTAAGGCAAGTATATATGTTTATATTTATGCTTGATATGTTTGTCTCCCTTGATTTGTATGGAAAAATGATGCTTTAGATGTTATTGGTTCATTGGATGCTTTTAGGGTTTGAAAACATGATAATTATGTTGTTAGCCTAATGAAATGGATTTGTTTATTAATGACTTGATTAGATGGATTGGTTGGTTTAGAATGGACTTGTATTATGCATGGGTTGGCTGCATATCAGGTTCAAGAAGAGAGGAAATGGACTTGGACCCATTCACTGCAGAAACAAAACCTGCAGTTTTGTTTCCGCAGTGTATGCGGTCGACCGGCCAATGGGCGCGGTCGACCGGCGACACAGGGTCAGGTTCCCCTGGAACCTGACCAAATTACTGTTCATCTTTTTATGTTACAATTGCCGGTCGACTGGCCAGTGGCGCGGTCGACCGGGTACACATGGGGAAGGTCGATCGGACCCTCTGCGGTCGACCGGGCTCGCTGTGTAGGGGGTCGACCGGCCAAGGGCTAGGTCGACCGGGTCAACTGTGTTTTCCTTCTTGGAAGGATTTTCACCCCCTTTCTTTGATGACCTTAGGTGGGACTTGGTTACCTTTTTTGTGGACTCACTTGACTTATGTGAAGATGTTTTGAACCGACATCTTTCACGGTTAACCTAATTGTATCGGTTTACAATCTATCTCAATCTTGAACGGTACGGGACAACGGGATACCCTTTTTTAAATCTATGCACAAAGATTGTCCGTCCGGGTATCGTGAACCCTAACCCCTTCGTTGACTGAGTATGGTTGTACGATGCTTCAGGATTAACATTATTCTTAGGATTGGATTGTCTATCGCTTTTGGCTTAGAATCGTACCGTCTGGTACTATCTACAGGTTCTTTAGCTTCATTTGCTTTTCTTGGTTTGTGGATGACATGGAGAACTTAGCTGATGGATTAGGACCCCTTTTGATATTTCGTTTGCTAGGAGGCAAGATTGAATGCGCTTGGATCATAATCTCTGGTCAAGTCGCCCATGAGCCATTAGATAACCTTGGAGGCAAGATTGAATGCGCTTGGATCATACTCTCTGGTCAAGTCGCCCATGAGCCATTGAAACCTTGCGGCAAGATTGAATGCGCTTGGGCCATACACTCTGGTCGAGTCGCCCATGAGCCGAGTAGGCCATCTGCAGATTGGATTACTATTGGACACCGTTTTCGACCACATTGATGGAATGTCCTGACCAACCCTTTGGCTACCCTGATACTATGTTTGGATCTTCCACTTTGTTATTTTGTTATTGATTCAGATGCTATGCATTTCTTATAATCTTTGTTATCGTTTACTCTTATTCGTACTGCATATCTTGATGCTTTATATATACATATTGCTTGCCGACCGTTGTGTTGATGATGCTACTCTTGGTGCATAGGTACCAAGCCTTTCTATCCCAAGGGGGAGGAAGCGACGGAAGAAGTTCAGGTAGATCAGCCTGATGACTTCCTAGAGTACAGTACGGACGGCCTTTCATAGCCGTATCGACCTCGTACATGAGAGCCTTCAATTCTATATTAGCTCCTATTTTGGTTTCCTTATCATTTTGATTAGGCCCAAGTTTTGGTGTGGCCTAATGTTGTAATTAATACTTTTGTTAACAGTCTTAAACTTGAATTAGTTAATGTATTCAGTATTTGCTCTTAAACTATACATCTTTAAGATACCACTTGTATTTATGAAGCTTCCGCTCTTTGTAATTTATAATTGAGGAAATGTTTCCACCTCACAGCGGTCTTCGATCCGGATGGGACATGATTGGGGCCAAGTTGAGATTGTTTATTGTTAAGAAAATTTTAATTGGCCCTAATCTCACGCATAACCCCGGTTTCACTTTTGGGGGCGTGACAATAACCATGACTAAAACTAATCACACTCTAACCCACGATAACTAAACCCGATTAAGACTAAGCACACACTAAGCAAACACTATTGGGTTAATCCTGGGTTGGGGTTTGACAAGACCGGACCTCGGTAAAAGAACGGAGCTCCGTAAAAGCACGGAGCTCCGTAAAAGTACTGAGATCGGACATGACAGCTCAGTTCGACGAAGCACAGAGCTCAAAGAAGACTCAAGCGCTGAGCTCGGTAAAAGCACTGATCTCGGCCATGACAACTCAGTTCGGCAAAGCACTGGCGAAGTGTTGAGCTCAGTCATTTTGGCAAAGCACTGGCAAAGCGTTGAGCTCGGTCAGTTCAGCAAAGCACTGAGGTCGGTAAAGTCGTTCAAGCACTGAGCAGCTCGGTAAAGTCGTTCAAGCACTGAGCAGCTCGGTAAAGCGCAAAGCTCGTTCAAGCACTGAGGTCGGTCAAGCACAGAGCTCAAAATAGAAACTTGCGCGAGAAAAAACAGGGGATCTCTTCTAATCCTTGCAGGAGTTTCCAAAACCTCTCCTAGCCTTTTTGCAATCACGAATTAGGGTTGGCAAATCCTATAAAAAGGCATGCTAGGGATCGTTGAACATACACACAGAAAGAGAGAAGTATTGTGAGGGTGTGTGAGCTTGCAAGGAGATACTGCTGTGATTCTTTTACAGCAAGTCAAGAAGAAACTCTGCATCAAGAAGATGATTCTTCATCAGTAGTTCCTTTAGATAAGTATTTCTCAATTCATGTTTATTAAAAATCTGATTTGTATGGGATTGAGAGTGAGAGATTGTAGAAAGGAATTTCTGTAAAGGGTTCTTCTCTAATCATTGTAAAACATCAAGTGGGTGCTTGGTGTTGGGGTTTGGTGATCCCGTCTGTTGGTGCAGACGAATTGTAAAGGGTGTTGTTGCTTCCTAGATAGTGGGTGCTATCTGAATCAGGGGTGGGTGCTCTTTGAAGTTGAAGCTTCAGAACTAATCAGTAAGACTAGCCTCAGATTGGTGTCCGGGTAGTCGTTGCACCGTGGACGAAGCCTTTGGGTGAACCACGTTAAAACCTTGTGTTCCTGTGGTTGCTTGATTATTGTTTTGCTGCTTTGATTATTTGGACTTATTTATATTCAAGTAAAAAGTATTGAGACATCACTGATTCACCCCCCCCCCTTTCAGTGATCGTGTGATTCTAACATGCTTTACACTGTTCTTCGGTTTCTGTACTGCATGCCCTTGCTGCTGTATTGGGCATGTCGGTTGATGAGCCGAGTTAATGGTCCGCTTGGAATGTTGGGCCTGCTAGATTGTATGGACTCAATCCATCAGATGATGTAATAAATTGATTAATTTCTTTATTTATCAATAATATCATGCTTTCCTTTCATGAGATGTATGGTGTTTTACTACTTGATGCACATGACCAATACATATGACATAATGGTTCATGAGATGACTGGGTCCCATTAGTATATTAGATGTGATATATGTATATGGATGAGATCCATATACGGGAGACATGTGCCACAAATCTTATACTTAAATATCTTCATAACCGGTGATGAGATTGGGCATCTCATCTGATAAGGTTGCAGCACTTTGATCACTATGAGATAGTGTGATTTGTCTCGATCATCAGAATGTAAGATTTTGGATCACGATGCTGGTACATTGGATGTATTGAAGGGCCATGAGAAGCATCTTATGGAATACTGTCTCGAGTTTATGGTTTGTTCTCATAATTCCCTAGCAATAGGCTCTCAATCCTGAGACATTGATGAACTCAAGTTTCTATCTATTCATTTGCTTTGAGTCACCAATGAGTGAGGCCAACTGTAGGTCAACACCTCGGTGTCTTGGGTACGTGGTAGTGGGACTGTGGGAACATCCAATGGTCAAGATGGAATCTATTTACATTATCCCCTTGTGCCAATTAATAGATTTGTCATTAGTAAGTGCGTACCCATCTCGATTAAGAGTTAATTGGATGGTACTGATGATCACTGTGATTAATTGAGGCTCAAGGATAATAAGAGTTGGCGGTCCATTAAGAGTGCTGGAGCAATCTTCAAGGCTTCCTCTAGGATTTGAGGTTCCGTCATTCCTAGAGCGGTGATCTCTGGAAGAGAACATGAAAGGATTGCCTTGAGAGGAGTATGTCCTTCTTGACTCTTTCCACTGTGCCGAATCCAATGACTTCAAGGGCTTGGATGATAATAGTGGGGGAATAGTACAAGGTGTACCATGATTCACCATTGGTCCCTAATTGAAAACTGATGTCTTCAATTGTGAAGGTTCTCTGCTTGGAGATGTCGCTTTTGGTGAAGGTCTCCGGTGATTCCAGATCTTCATGAGTGAGAGTGATGAAATCTGGGAGCTCGGGGTAGATCCGAATGAACGAGTATTCTCCAGGGGCAAGGATGTATGTGCCTAGAAAGTATGGACACTCCTTGATTGCTTTCTTCAGAATTTTGGACGCCTCTAGAGGAAGGATATGTAGGTTCTTTCCTTCGAGTATGTCAATATACTTGACGAACCCTGTGCAGAAGAGGACATGCTTTTGCTCTTCTCAAACTTCATTGCTTGGCCTGTCGGTGAGCCATAATGAAGGTGTTGACTTAGAGCTGCCGGGGATTAGCTCTATTCCTTCCTTGACTTCGCCATTGGTTAGTTGGGTCATGAAGGCTGCTGCCTGAGTATTGATACTAATAGCATCAAGGTCTTCACTTTTTACTATCGTTGGGACGGATAGGGTTATAGTGAAGCTGTGCTTTTTGTATGAGAATTTATGTGCTTCTCCGGTCATTTTAGAGTATGATATGATTCCTGTGCTATTAATCAACTCTTTGGCATATTTGATTAACTTGATTTTTTTCTTGTGCTATAAGAGTTCGGGATTCTCTCATGTTTCTGAGCACTGCAATTATGGCTTGCTTAATCTCAATCTTTTGATTGTATGAGTAGGTCTTCCATAAGTTATCGACAATGAGGAGTTCAAGTTTAGTGAATTCCTCCCTGAGGTTTCCTATCTGGAACTGCTCTGAAAAGTTGTAGTTCCTTAGAAACGTGGGGGATATAGAAATTGTTCTATATCATTAATAATTTATGGCGGTCCAGTCTTATCTTTAGAAGAGGTTTGGGCTCTACCTTTTACCTGCTTCCAGGATCCATCTGGGCCTTCATCGGTTTTGATGAATTTCTGAGGAGGGTTAGTGTCTCTGGATCCAGCTTCGCTACCTTCTTGGATGGCCAATTGGCTCATCTTTTGAGATTCCATGAATTGCTAGAACTGTGCATAGTCAAGGGCTCCTTGACTGGTTTTGCCTCTTCCCTTTTGGGGAAGTCTTCCTCTGCCTCTACCTAACATCTGAAACATGTAACATTGAGTAATGTGAGGATAATGACAAGGATTAGAGAATATTTTTCTCTGGATATTATGTCAGCGAGTTCGTTGCTCTTTCCTAACACATGTTTAACATCATAGTCAAATTCATTAAGAAAATGATGCAAGTTGATTAGTCTCCTTCGGGAGAACTTTGTTAGCTGTACATTCTTGAAGAATTGGACAAACTTGGAGTCTATTTCTACAAGAGATTTCTTAGGTCTAAGGAACATGTCATATTTTTATATTCCTAGGACAACTGCTAGGAGTTCTTTTTCATGAGCATGGTAGTTGATCTGTGCAGAGGTAAAGGTTCCAGATTTGTAGCAGCAAATCCTTCTTTTCCTTTCCTTATCAGTGGGATTGATCGTCAAGTAGACTACTCCCATTGATGCTCAGAAGCATCTGTTTTAAGGACGAAAGAGTCCTCAGTGCTGGGTAGAGCCAGAGGTGGAATAGTTTTTACTATTTCTCTGATCTCTAAGATGATTTCCTTCTCTCTTTGTCTCCAGCAGAAAGGATATGTTTCTTTTGTCTTTTTTAATTTAGAAGATAGACTACCTCTAAATTTTGCTAGATCTTTGATGAAATCACTAGCACAATTTAGGATCCCTAAATAGCTTTGGAGTTGTTTCCTGCTATTTATGGTTTCCGAGAATTGAAGGATTTTCTTTACAATGTGATCTTGTAAAGCAGCCTTCCCTTGGTTGATATGATCTCCTAGGAAATCAGTTTCCTTTTTGTAGAGCTCATATTTGGTATCAAAGATTACTATCCCATGTTTAATGAATTCACTAAGGATATCCTTGACATGTTTCAGGTGTTTTGCTTCGATGTGTGAAGCTACTAGTACATCATCTATGTAGACCATGCAGTAGTCAAGACGATCTTTGAAAATGTCATCCATTCTTCGCTGGAAGACTTAAGGGGCTATACTAAGGCCATAAGGCATCACAAGCCACTCATATTTACCTCTGGGTATGCTGAAAGCAGTCCAGGGTATAGAATCTTTATGCATTCGCACTTGCCAGAAGCCTGACTTACAGTCAAACTTACTGAACCAGATTCTTTTGTCTATAAGCTGGATAACATTATTCTCATCAAGAATCTTATAGGCATCTGGGACGAGGTTGTTGTTTAAAGCTCTATAGTCAATGACCATACGGGCTTTACCTCTTTTTCGTTATGCATGTTTGTAAACAAAGAATGCAGGACTATTGTGAGGGCTGTTTGAAGGACTTATGAGCCTCTGGTCAAGCAGCTCTTTAATCTGGGCAGATAATTCTTTTATCTCCTAGGCGTTGGTAGGGAATGCCTTGCCATTGATTGTCCTTTCTGGATCTTTAAGGTTAAGTATGCATTCATACTTATCCTTATCCCATCAGGCAATTGGGTCTTTGCCAAGGATAGGGTGGGTTAGCCTTTGCAGTGTTTCTTTGACACTGCTTTTGGGTTGGATAGAAGAGTCTTTTCTCTTCTTGGTTACCTGAAATGCCTAAGAATTATCCAACAAGTGTTTTTATCCAAATATAAGTTATTGATTGCATGAGGTACGATTTTCAGACGAAAATAGGTTTGAATCCCATGAGATTAGATCTTAAGCCCTAATTTGCCTGAAACCCATTTTAAGGTAAAAAAACAAGCACAATACTTTTGAGAGCGCGTCATTCAACCGCGAGTTGCGTGAAACGCGGTTTACAACCTACCTTTTCCCAGAGCCACCTAAAATCCCAAACAACCAATCCACAATACGGGTTTCGGTCTTCAAAAACCTTGAATCCCATGCCTTTTGTTCCTAAACCTAGAATCATGTGAAACTCATTTAAAGTAAAACGTAGCTCGGAATATCTTAAAATGCGTATTTCAGCCTAGAACCATTTGAAATGCATCTCAAACCAAAAGTGGAGACAACACTCCCTTGGAATGCCCTAGAATCATTTTTGGCGCGTTTTAATCAAAATACATGCTATTGATTGCAAGAAATACGGGTTTCATTCTGAAAAGGCTCCGAACCGCAAGAGATTAGTTCTCCAGCCCGAAATTGCCTAAATCCCGACTTAACGGAAAAGGAATTCCTAGAACTTCCTAGAGCGCTTATTTCAACCGTGGACTTCCTGAAACGCGGCTTGGCGCTAGTGTTTTCCTAGATGCACTTAGAATGTGGTTTTAAAATAAAATAGATTAGGAACTGCCCGAAGCATGTGTTTCAGATCTAGACAAACCTGAAACCCATGTAATGCATCCCTTGCACGTGAATTGCCTGAAACCCCTTTTAAAGCAAAAAGTATATCAGATTATCATGAAATGTGTATTTTGGCATGGAATCGTTGTAAATGCATTTCGAAGCATAAGGCTAGACCATCATACCCTGAAATGACCTAGAGTCTTCCGGCACACGCCTTTATCCAAATAGGGGCTATTGATGGCACAATATTCTTTTGTCAGTCAGAAATGTGTTAGAATCCCACGAGATTAGCTCTTAGGCCCTAATTTTTTTGAAACCTGTCTTAAAGTAAAAGACATCACATAATTTTCCTAAGCGCGTCTGCAAACTATGAATTGTGTGAAATGTGGTTTGAATCTTACAATTTCGCAGATCTGCCTAGAATCACGAACGAACTGCCTGAAGCACGGGTCTCAATATTAAACGACCTTGAAACCCTTTCAATGCGTTCCTGACACTGGAATTGCTTGAAACACATCTCGAAGCAAAAAGTTTCATAGAATATCCTAAGATGTGTTTTTCTCGACCTAGAATCGTATGAAACCCATCTCAAACCAAGGGACAAAATAGTTACACCCTGAAATGCCCATGAATCATCCAATAGGTGTTTTTATCCAAATATAGGTTATTGATTGCACGAGGTACCGTTTTAAGACGGAAACGGGTCTGAATCCCATGTGATTAGTTCTTAAGCCCTAACTTGCCTGAAACCCATTTTAAAGTAAAAAAACAATCGCAGTATTTTCGAGAGCGCGTCATTCAACCGCGAGTTGTGTGAAACGCTGTTTACAACCTAGCTTTTTCCAGAGCCGCCTAAAGTCCCAAACAACTAGTTCAAAGTACGGGTTTCGGTCTTAAAAAAGCTTGAATCCCATGCATTTTGTTCCTAAACCTAGAATCATGTGAAACTTATTTTAAAGAAAAACTTAGCTCAGAACATCTTAAAATGTGTATTTCAGCCTAGAATCGTTTGAAATGCATTTCAAACCAAAAGTGGAGACAAAACCCCCGCGGAATGCCTTGAATCATCCATGACACGTTTTTATCAAACTATAGGCTATTGATTGCAAGAAATATGGGTTTCATTCAGAAAATGCTTCGAACCCCAAGAGATTAGTTCTCCAGCCCGAAATTGCCCGAATCCTATCTTAACGGAAAAGGAATTCCTAAAACTTCCTAGAGTGCTTATTTCAAACGTGGACTTCTTGAAACGCGGCTTGGAGCCAGTGTTTTCCTAGACGCACTTGAAACGTGGTTTTAAAATAAAATAGATTAGGAACTGCCCGAAGCATGTGTTTTAGACCAAGACAAACTTGAAGCCCATGTAATGCGTCCCTTGCGCGTGAATCGCCTGAAACCCCGTTTAAAGCGAAAAGTATCTCAGATTATCATGAAATGCGTATTTTGGCATGGAATCGTTGTAAATGCATTTTAAAGCATAAGGCTAGACCATCATACCCTGAAATGACCTAGAGTCTTCCGGCACGCGCCTTTATCCAAATAGGGGCTATTGATGGCACAATATTCTTTTGTTAGTCAGAAATGTGGTAGAATCTCATGAGATTAGCTCTTAGGCCCTAATTTTTCCGAAACCCATCTTAAAGTAAAAGACATCACAGAATTTTCTAGAGCGCGTCTCCAAACTATGAATTGTCTGAAATGTGGTTTGAATCTTACAGTTTCGCAGATCTGCCTAGAATCATGAACGAACTGCTAGAAGCACGGGTCTCGGTATTAAACGACCTTGAAACCCTTTCAATGCGTTCCTGACCCCGGAATTACTTGAAACACATTCTGAAGCAAAATGTATTTTTGAATATCTTAAGAAGTGTTTTTTTCGACCTAGAATCGTATGAAATGCATCTCAAATCAATAGACCAAATAGTTACACCCCGAAACGCCCACGAATCATCCAACAGGTGTTCTTATCCAAATATAGGTTATTGATTGCACGAGGTACGGTTTTAAGACGGAAACGGATTTGAATCCTATGAGATTAGTTCTTAAGCCCTAATTTGCTTGAAACCTATTTTAAAGTAAGAAAACAATCATAGTATTTTCGAGAGCACATCATTTAACCGTGAGTTGCGTGGAACGTGGTTTACAACCAACATTTTTCCCAAGCCGCCTAAAATCCTAAACAACTTGTCCGAAGTATAGGTTTCCGCTTTAAAAAACCTTGAATCGCACGCATTTTGTTCATAAACCTAGAATCACGTCAAACTCATTTTAAAGCAAAACTTAGCTCGGAATATCTTAAAATGCGTATTTCGGCCTAGAATCGTTTGAAATGCATTTCCAACCAAAAGTGGAGACAAAACCCCCGTGGAATGCCCAAGAATCATCCATGACGCGTTTTTATCAAAATACAGGCTATTGATTGCAAGGAAAATGGGTTTCATTCAGAAAATGCTCTGAACCCTTAGAGATTAGTTCTCTAGCTCGAAATTGCCCGAATCCTGTCTTAACGGAAAAGGGAGTCCTAGAACTTCCAAGAGCGCTTATTTCAATAGTGGACTTCATGAAACACGGCTTGGCGCCAGTGTTTTCCTAGACACATTTTGAACATGGTTTCAAAATAAAATATATTAGGAGCTGCCCGAAGCACGTGTTTCAAACCTAAACAAACCTGAAGCCCAGGTAATATGTTCCTTGCACGAGAATTGCCCGAAACCCTTTTTAAAGCGAAAAGTATCTCATGCGTATTTCAGCATGGAATCGTCGTAAATGCATTTCGAAGTATAAGGCTAGACCATAATACCCTTAAATGACCTAGAGTCATCTAGCATGCGCTTTTATTCAAATATAGACTATTGATGGCCCAATATTCTTTTGTCAGTCAGAAACATGGTAGAATCCCACGAGATTAGCTCTTAAGCCCTAATTTTTTAGAAACCCGTCTTAGAGTAAAAGACATCACATAATTTCGCAGAGCATGTCTCCAAACTATGAATTGCCTGAAATGTGGTTTGAATCCTACAGTTTCTCAGATCTGCTTAGAATCACGAACGAATTCCCTGAAGCACAGGTCTCGGTATTAAACGTCCTTAAAACCCTTTCAATGTGTTCCTAACCCCGGAATCACTTGAAACACATTTAGAAGCGAAACATATCTTAGAATATCCTAAAATGTGTTTTTTTTTTACCTAGAATCGTATGAAACGCATCTCAAACAAAGAGACCAAATAGTAACAACCTGAAACGCCCACGAATCATCCAACAGGTGTTTTTATCCAAATATAGGTTATTGATTGCACTGGGTACGGTTTTAAGACGAAAACGGGTTTGAATCCCATGAGATTAGTTCTTAAGCCCTAATTTGCCTGAAACTCATCTTAAAGTAAGAAAACAATCACAGTATTTTCGAAAGCGCGTCATTCAATCGTGAGTTGCGTGGAACGTGGTTTACAACCAATATTTTCCCAGAGCCGCCTAAATCACAAAAAACCTGTCCGAAGTTCAGGTTTCCGCTTTAAAAAACCTTGAATCCCATGCATTTTGTTCATAAACCTAGAATCACGTCAAACTCACTTTAAAGCAAAACTTAGCTCGGAACATCTTCAACCTAGTATCGCTTGAAATGCATTTCCAACCTAAAGTGGAGACAACACCCCCGCGGAATGCCCTAGAAACATCCATGATGCATTTTTTTCAAAATACAGGTTATTGATTGTAAGAAATACGGGTTTCATTCAGAAAATGCTCCGAACCCCAAGAGATTAGTTCTCTAGCCCGAAATTGCATGAATCCTGCCTTAACGGAAAAGGAATTCCTAGAACTTCCAAGAGCGGTTATTTCAACCGTGGACTTCATGAAACGCGGTTTGGCGCTAGTGTTTTCCTAGACGCACTTTGAACGCGGTTTCAAAATGAAATATATTAGGAACTACCCAAAGCACGTGTTTCAGAGCTAGACAAACCTGAAGCCCATGTAATGCGTTCCTTGCGCGAGAATCACCCGAAACCCTTTTCAAAGCGAAAAATATCTCAGATTATCATGAAATGCGTATTTCAGCATGGAATCGTCATAAATGCATTTCGAAGCATAAGGCTAGACCATAATACCCTGAAATGACCTAGAGTCATCCGGTACGTGCTTTTATCCAAATATGGGCTATTGATGGCACAAAATTTTTTGTCACTCAGAAACGTGGTAGAATCCCACGAGATTAGCCCTTAAGCCCTAATTTTTTCGAAACCCGTCTTGAAATAAAAGACATCACAGAATTTTCCAGAGTGCGTCTCCAAACTATGAATTGTGTGAAATGTGATTTAAATGCTACAGTTTTGCATATAGGCCTAGAATAACCAACGAACTACCCGAAGCACAGGTCTCGGTCTTAAACAACTTAGAAACCCTTTCAATGCATTGCTAACCCCTGAATCGCTTGAAACACATTTCAAAGCAAAACGTATCTTAGAATATCTTAAAATGTGTTTTTTTCGACCTAGAATCGTATGAAACACATCTCAAACCAAGAGACCAAATAGTAACACCCCAAAACGCCTACGAATCATCCAACATGAGTTTTTATCCAAATATAGGTTATTAACTACACGAGGTATAGGTTTAAGACGGAAACGGGTTTGAATCCCATGAGATTAGTTCTTAATCCCTAATTTGCCTGAAACCCATTTAAATGTAAAAAAACAATCATAGTAATTTCGAGAGCGCGTCATTCAACCGTAAGTTGCGTGGAACGCGGTTTACAGCCAACATTTTTCCAGAGCCGCCTAAATTTCCAAACAACCCATCTGAAGTACATGTTTCCACTTAAAAAAAACCTTGAATCCCATGCGTTTGGTTCCTAAACCTAGAATCATGTGAAACTCATTTTAAAGAAAAACTTAGCTCGGAACATCTTAAAATGCGTAGTTCATCCTAGAATCGTATGAAATGCATCTCAAGCCAAAAGTGTTTGTTCTAGGAAGAAACATCACTGATAACATCCTCTTAGCCCACGATCTTATCCATAACTTTCACTTTAATCGGGGAACTCCTCGAATGTGTGTAAGGCTTGATCTTGCTAAAGCTTATGATAGTGTTCGATGGGACTTCCTGGAGGCTGCTCTTTAAGCTCTTCACTTCCTAGCTCATATTATATAATTGATTATGGAATGTGTTACTCAAGCCTAGTTCTCAATTCTGGTTATTGGAAGCTCTGAAGGTTTCTTCAAAGGCACTGAGGATTACGGCAGGGGTGCCCCCTGTCCCCTTTTCTATTTGCTATTGTTATGGATTTTTTCTCTATCATGATATCTCAGTATGCTGATTCTCATATGATCCCCTCCCCCTTTGTAAAAGGAAATATCACAATCTCACATTTGATGTTTATTGATGGTCTTATTGTCGCGACCCCAAACCGGGGGTCGTGAGGGAGGGGTGATTAAATTTATTTTTATTTCTCCCAAGATCCGCGTGTGTGAGGATCCGCAATCACATCACTCTCTGAATATTTCTGCGGAAGCTTTCGTGGCAATGCGACCCGGAGTCCGTGGACATCATCGGATTCCGCGTCGCATGGGGCCCTTTAGCATAAAGCTATCATTTTATAAATCATATCAGACTGGAATACACCCACATATAAATTACAGAGCTGACGGTAACAGGATATTACATTTCCATACATATTCAAGTTACAATTATCAATGTGTATTAATTACAATCCCAAGAAGGGCTAATAAAAGCCGGACAATACAACTAATATCCACTACCCATTTGTGACGTAACTCCGATGTCAAGCACAATGTCTACAGGACATAGCCGACAAGACAACCTGCAACTCGTGGCTCCACAGCCAACCAAACTCTCAGCTCGGGGCGGGAATCTGAACCTGAGTACCAACATAGTGGGTCAAACACGACGGTTTGGCAAGAGAATGAAAAGATACCACAATATACAATAGATGAAATACCTTGAAAAGCATAGAAATCTGTTTAAACAAGAACTCTAATAAAACCGATAAATCATTTGCTGTAAAACAAGTAAACAAGATAAGACATATGAGGTAACCAAGGAATCGGGAATAACAAGGTGGCAACCACAAGAAGCTAAGTCCTCTATCACTAAAGCGATAGAGCAATAACTAGGCCCTGATCTCAGTCACTCGAGGTGAGGAGAAACAGGGGATCTCATATAGATACATATACATATACAATACTATGCATGACCACGGTAGCGAGCCGGGCATCGGGGACCACAGTAGCAATCTGCGGCATCGGGACAAGACCACGGTAATGACCGGGTAGCGGGATCCAAACTGCAGCTGGCGGGACAAGAGGGGGATCTCCAAGTCGGTTGATCAGACCAACAGGGTTATCCAAGCCTAGTGGTGCCGACTCATAGGTCAAATACAATCGAGACAATGCAAGCAATTCAAGTACGAGTACATAATCAAACGGGCAAGACGGGGGTGCTCAAGAGCACACTGACATATCATGTGGTGCAATGCACTTCAGGTCAAGTAACTGTTTCAAGTGTACAATAATACTTTCGGGAAAACCATTCATGTAATGCAAGGCTTGGAAATAGAGAAATATTGTGAACTATGCTAAATCAGGAAAGACAATGATTTTAAGATCTATTTGAGTGAATAGGGGTCCCGTATGTCGATCATAGATATGAATTGGTACTCCTTGAGTTTGAAGACATTCCGGGCTCCTTATGCACTTTTACGCTTTTCAAAACTTAAAATGAGCTTATGGTTATAACTAGATGTTATGATAAGGAAATCAAGACTATAAATGGTCCATCCTAAGTATGACGTTAATTCGGAGACATCGAGCAACCTACTCAGTCATCGAAAGGAATAGAATTCGCGATAACCAAGGAAAAAGTCTTGTATTTAGATATAAAGGAGATATCGCGTCATTCCGTCCCGTTCAAGATTGAAATGAAGTGAACATCGATGTCACCCAACCAACCGTGAGGAGCATCGGCTCAAGACGTCCTCACGCATGGTCAAATGAGTCCAAAGAGGGTAGCCAAGGTCCCACCTAAAACCAAGAAAAGAAAGAAAAATATAAAAAAAATCTCAAAACCCACTGGACTCAATCTGAGTCCTCCGATCGATCGGACCGAAGGTCCGATCGATTGGCTAAAATTTTCTGAACAGGGTCCGATCGATCGGCTAAAATTTCTACACAGGGCCCGATCGATCGGCCCAAAAACCCTTACAGTTAAAGACAGTCCGATCGATCGGTATGCACGTCCGATCGATCGGACCTGGGCGTGCAGCAGTTCCGGGAACTTGGTTTCTTTTTCTCCCTTTTTCCTTTCCTTCCAACACATGATTAACCAAGGAAAACTATGAACAAGATGACTTAATTACATGCTTCCAAGACATTAAATGAGGCTATCAAGATCATTTATAGCAACCATGGAAAATCAATAGAAGAAATCAATGAAAGCATAAAAACCCATAAATGCTACCAAATCATTTGAAATTTAAAAACATCCAACATTCACTTGCCTCTAGTCTTCAATTAATGATAAAACCAGCTCTAATCACACTTGCAAGCCAAGAACAAGATCTCTACAAAAACCCCCAAAACAAACCCTAAAATGGGTCAAAACAAGAAATAAGAAGAGAGAGCTTTCAAGAATGAAAATGGGGCTTCTCAAGGATCAAAAGAGCATGAATCTAGAAGCTTAGGAAGAGATCTTACCAAATGGTGTTCCAAAGGAGCAATGCAAGCTAGAAGATGATCTTTTGGAGAGGAGGTTTCACCACAAATAGTATCAATAGAAAGCTCTTGAGGTGGGGAAGAAGATGATGTAACCTTTTGAGATGATGGTGCAAGATTTGGTGAGGATTAGAGATGAAGAAGCAAGAAGGAGAAGAAAAGAAAGGTGCAAGGAAGAACCCTAGACTCAAATGGCTGGAAAAATGGAGAAGGAAGAAGAGACATGGGTTTTTTCTTATAACATGTGAAATGGGCCCACCACTTAAGAACCATGAAAGGCCAAAATGGTGGTTTTCGGGACTTCGGATGAAATCGACGAAGAAGGAAGAAATGATCGTCGAAATATCTAGTTTCTAAAAAGTCTATGTTTCGCGGGTTTCGGGAATATCAAGTTTTGGGTACAGATTTGGTGTGAAAAGACTGTTTTGCCCTCAAAGCTAGAAAAGTCAAGTTTCGGGGTTCGGGACGGGAACAGGATCAACATGAAAGTTGAAGCTATCAGCAAAACAAGTAAATCGGGATGAAATACAAATCAAGAACAAAACGACTAAATCGGGAAAAATACAAATCAAGAAAACCAAGATAAAATCCCAAGTACACGTCAAGTCATAAACAAGGGTACCCCCAAAGGGCCCCACACTAAAACCAAGACACTCAAAATATCCCAAAGCTATAACAAAGCTATTTTAAATCCAAATTAAACCAAAAACCACGAGACACACTTAGAGCTAAACACAGCTCCAAAAACACTAATCTGGGCCTCTCGGGTCGGGGTCTCACACTTATTATTTTTAGCAAAGCTTCTCCTTCTGCAGTAGCAAACCTTAAGCATTTTCTAGAGAACTTCAAGCATTTCCCAGGTTTGGGGGTTAATTGGTCAAAGAGTTCCATGTTCTTTGCAAATTGTAGACAAGAGGAGGAAATGGCTCTATCTTCAATTTTAAATATTCCGATTGCAAAGATTCCAATCAGATATCTCGGGCTACATTTATCTTCAAAGAGATTGAACTTCAATGATTTCCAGCCTGTCCTATCCAAAGTGGATAGCAAGTTGGAAAGCTAAAGCTTTGTCTTATGCCGGTAGAGTTGAGTTGATCATCAACTCTATCTTCTTTTCATCTTTACTGGGCGTCTGTCTATCCACTTCCTTAAGCAGTTCAGCATGCTCTTGATCTTCAGGTGAGGGACTTTTCTGGAATTGTTGGTTATCTAATTATATTCATCCTATTGCATGGGACTCCATTTGCCAGCCAATAGCTATGGGAGGTCTTGGCATTCGATCCATACATGGAACATCTAAAGCAGCCATTTTAAGGCAAGTGTGGCGGGTTATTCTTAACAGGAACACTTGCTGGAATATCTAGATCAATGCACGCTATCTTCATGGGATACTTCAAGTCCAAAGCATGCTTCATGGGGATGGAAAAGCATCTTAAGACTCCGATCTTTTGCAAAGAATCATGTAAAATTCTTGATTGGTAATGGTCACGTTACAAAGTTTTGGACGGATCCATGGTTGAATGGTGGACGACTTAAAGATTGCTATGGTGATAGGGCAATCTATGACATGGTTCTTGGGGCTGATGTAAATATTCAGCAGTTCATTCATGATGGGAATTGGAGATTTCTTGTTCCAGCGTCTAATGCACTCATGGAGATTTTTCAACTAGTTCCTCACGAAGTTGAACCATGGAGTGAAATTGATGATGAATTTGTCTAGACGTTAGAGGACAATGGCAAGTTCACTTTAAAATCAGCTTATAAATTGGTGTGCTGTCTCACTAATCAAATTATCAATTGGCCTTCATTGATTTGGTTCAAGGGGTGTATTAAGAAATATTCAATGTGTGCTTGGATGTTCTTAAAAAGGAGGCTTAAAACAAAAGAATTCATTTTTCAAAGAAATGTGAACTGTGATTCAAACTGTGTATTATGTGCTACTGCATAGGAGTGTGATTCACATTTAATGATTCACTTCCCATTTTCAAAATCAATTTGGACGTCAATTCTCACCAAGCTGAACTTGTCTCCTTTTGATTGTGAGAACCCGTTAGAGATGATGCAATCAGTCAATTTTCGATTAGATTGAGGCAACAAAGATATTCAAACTCTAGGCAAGCTTGTTGTGAATGCTTTTATTTGGCATATTTGGGCTGAAAGAAATGGAAGACTATTCAGATTGAAAGTAAACACAAATGCTACGGTGATTCAGAAAATTCTTATAACTGTCTGTAGAAGGATTCTTTTGTTGGAAATTTATACTAAAACTATACTTTATGTATTTGTCTATGACTGATTCAATTTTACTATATTTTGTTTTCTCATCTAATTGAGATTATATATGGGCAAATGTGTGCATTATTAATTATTATGCATGTGAGTGTCTTTTATTTTGTAAAGTAGACAAGTTAGTGTGTAGAGTTTTACTTATACACGGAAGACTTATTTGTCAGTTCTTATAGAATATAAGTTGTTGTTCATAATCTAGATGGATTTGGACACACTATCGGTACGATTGTAGCATGATGTTTCAGCAGGCTTGTCTTGGCTGCAGGAAACCGTATAGTTTCGACTCATTATGCTAGTATACTGTGTGTATTGAACATGACTGTGTTTTTGGGTTTATTGTCTTTATACTGACTATATAAGATGAACACCCAAATGGTTATTATGAGTGCTTGTACTCTTAATCCCGACATAAATAATAGACACATACATTTAGTGTTTGGCATTTCGATTTACGAAGGAGTGAGATCTTTTATGGGTTCATTAATCTCAGTGAATTGGATGATTACACTACGTGTATGGTAGATATTAGTTTATTGACGGAAAACACGTCCTGTAATAGGGATTGATGATATTCCCATGAGGAAGCTTTTAAGTTTTGATTATGTCAAACCCTGCAGGTGGACTTTGTGTCCGACATATCAAATAAGTTAAGTGTAAGGTCTCAAGGAATTATATAGATATCGATTAAATATGGATCTGAGTAATTATTTAATCGATGGATATCTAAAATCTTAACGTGGGGAGATTAATAAGCATTTAATAACAAGAAGCTCGAAATATTATTTTGAGAATAAGGACAGGAGTGCAATTACAATTCTTTAGTGGACTGAATTATAATTTATGGAACTAGGATTCAAATTTGGGTCGAATGAGGGTTTCCTATTTCCATAAGGAGCCTATCTTTATTTCCTTCTTAAGGTCCCTATTGTAGCCTATAAATATATGTTATTGCTCTCTAGGTTAACACACAAGAATAACAAGATAGAAATCTAGGTTTTAGAGAGTAGAAGAGAATTCGCAAAAGATGCCCACTCCCTGGTGCGAGTTCAAGGATATAAGAATACAGTAGAAGATCATGAGATTTTCGAGTTGCTGTAAGATCGAGATCAAATTAGAGAGATCTCGCAGGTACGATCTAATTATATTAGTTGAAAATTATTTCCACAGTAATCTGTACTCAATGTCTAGAGATCCTGGTTTCTACTCGTTTCTAACATCTTTATCTTGGGGTACAACTACCAGAGGTGATTGCCAGTCACTGGAATATTCCAGCAAAAGATCAAATCAAAATCCCATTTCCTTTGGAAGTGCTGAAACATGGATGGAGACTTTCTATAACCAATGTTGGGCAGCTAGTAGTGGGAATCTTGTGGAGAGATATCAATACTCCACTGTGTCCACAAATTGAGTTAAATTTCAACTACAATTCAGGTGTTTTTCACATTATGCAAATTATTCCAATCCATGTACAACACATTACTATAGAGGCGGATCCTTATTTGACTATGATTATGATCAACCCATCAAATTCTGATTGAAATGTGAGGTTTTAGGTAAGAAAAATTCATTCAGTCATTACAAGATTTGATCACGTGCAAGCTTCGAAGATCCATCATCAAACTTTACGTTTTAGCAAGTTAATAAGCAGAAATATTGTTAACTCCGTTCATAAAAGTAGCTTTGATATTATGACTTTATTTTCTATGCCTGGGTTGTGGGCGTTCTCTAGCCTTTCTATGTCACTTAGTCATTTCGGGTGGCAGATTTGCCCATTAAGGGGTATGCCCCTTTTGGAAGTTTCTGTTGGGAATTTATACTAAAAACATACTTTTATGTATTTGTCTTTGACTGATTCACTTATTAGTATATTTTGTCTTCTCATCTTACTGAAATTTTGTATGGGCAAATGGTTGCATTATTAATTATTATGCATGTGTCGCGACCCCTGACCGAGGCCGCGGCGGTTAATTAAAAATTTTGAAAGATTTAAAGACCTCCCACAGGTTCCCGC